>JASDQU010504301.1:31450-45108 GCA_032191745.1 Picea mariana | reverse complement strand
ATATCTTGTTTGCATCGTCTCTGTACATATCTTGTATATCTATCTCTTGGAAGATAATGTGTTCCAAGAAGAACTATACCTATGAAAGAACAAACAAGATGAAAATAGATATCATTAGAAAATACACATGAAAGAATGAAATACAAATCATGTGGAAGCTATTGCAAGTTAAGCCAAATCAATCATGAAGAGACTTAGAAGAAGCAAAGACAAAAAGAAGTCAGCAATCGAGAGGAAATTGGAAAAATACTTATGACGTTTTGTAGAAGAAAACAAGACGAAAGTGTGGATTCTGTTAGACAAGAAAGCCAATTATATATTGAAGAAGACAATAAGGATGCAGATGGAAGCGTGGACTCTATTAGACAAAGGGAGACGATTATATGCACGCTTACATGAAGCAAGGGTTAGGAGGGAGCTAATCCTATGATCCATTAAAGATGATGAAGTATATATATATCCATGGTAGTAACCATGAAAGACAGTACGTGTTCAGAAGAAGATTTCTTCGAAGAGAAGCCTTTAAGTATTCCTGATTGTCCATCCAGATCCGTGATCCTATGATGAAAGGAAGAAGTGGAATCTCTAGGGCATGGAATCTATAAGAAACTCCATGGACCCAAGAGCTAAAGAAAAACATGAAGAAGAACATGAGGATTCCAAGAAAGAAAGAGGAACCAGAACAACCAGTGTTTGTATCAAGAATCACAAGATTACCAGTCTGATATGAACTCACTAAAAGCAATCAAGCAGAAGAACTGAAAGTCATGATAAAGAACAGTGTATGGAAGACTTATGAATGAAAGCATTGCGAGACCTAGAACTAGAGGTTCTCTGAGATGGAGGGAGAAGACTATGATGATTATTTGTTCCAGTAAACCAGACTTATCTCCACATGAGTCATTATATCATCCACAACATCCATGAGTTGGAGTTCTACATCAGATGAATACAAAGAATGTTCTCCAAAGAAATTGAATAAAGATCGTATGAAGAGCAATCTCAAGACTTTGAGGAATACCAAAAAGAGACCCTTGTATGAAGATAGAAGAAGAAAACTTGGTGGAAGAACCTCCAGTGCACAGCAGAAGCGTGGTGAAGATTCCCTATAACATCAAGATGATTACTCAGTAGATCAGATCTCATGATGACAGAAGAAGTACCACATGTATATGTTCCAGTTTTCCAACAATGATATACTTTATTGTTCAGATCTGCATGAAGCCTTCACAGTGTTCCAGACTAAAGTACATTTGAAATCAAGCATTACATTATCCATGATGAAGTCCAGAAAGGAGAAAATGGTTCTCCAATACATAACTCCACAGATGAGCAGATAAGCAGACATTTTAGTAAAACTTCTATCCAAGATGAAAGAGTTTGCGTACTCAAGCTAGAGCTCGTGGAAACAAATTCCTTCTTATTGAAAAAGGAAGAAATGACTCTCCAAGTTAGGAGGGAGCACTAAAAACATTATTGAAGACATTCATCTTTAAATTTGAAAAATAGTCCATCTTGGACAGATGCTTTCCTGTTCAAAAAGTGGATTGAGACTTCTGACGGACAGTCACTTTCCATTATGGTTAACATGGGAAGTAGTCCGATTGCTGATGTATCATAGACAACGACTTCCCATTGTGGTTAACATGGGGAGTGGTCTAGGGCAGTCTCTCTTCTTGAGGGTTACTCAAGAAGACTGGCCCGCCTCGTCGGACAGCGATTTCTCGTTGTGGTTAACATGAGGAATGGTCCGTTTTGGAGGTTGATGTAGGACAGTCTTTTCCTCTTGTGGTTAATAGAGGAAATGGTCCAGACAATCATTCCTTAGGGTTTATACAATCTCTCCAGGGTGCACTTTGATTAGTGTAGGAGGAATGGCCCAGGGTGGGGAATGGTCCAGGCTCAACAATCAGGGATAGACATTCCTTAGAGTTTATACATTCTCTCCAGGGTGCACTTTGATTAGTGTAGGAGGAATGTTCCAGGCTCAACATTCCTTAGGGTTATACATTCTCTCCAGGGTGCACTTTGATTAGTGTAGGAAGAATGGCCCAGGGTGGGGAATGGTCCAGGTTCAGAAGACAGGACAGTTATTCTTCCTTGCTTGAGAAGAATAGTCCAGATATTTCANTCTCCAGGGTGCACTTTGATTAGTGTAGGAAGAATGGCCCAGGGTGGGGAATGGTCCAGGTTCAGAAGACAGGACAGTTATTCTTCCTTGCTTGAGAAGAATAGTTCAGATATTTCATTATTCTACTCTGAGGTAGATATTCTTTCAGAGCTCACAGATGTGAGTGAAAGATTGGCCCAAATGATTCAGTTTATATCATAACATTGTTTCTGTGCAGGTTGCTATCAATTTTTTGTTATGAAGACTATATGACAGTAGATGTAGACTAATGTGGTGGATATGTTCCACTGTTTGTGAGGCAGATATTCTTTCAGAGCTCACAGATGTCAGTGAAAGATTGGCCCAGATGATTCAGTTTATATCATAACATTGTTTCTATGCAGGTTTCTATCAGATGTTTGTTATGAAGACTGTATGACAGTAGATGAAGACTATTGTGGTGGATATGTTCCACTGTTCGTGACTATATGTTTTTGATCAAGTACTTGTGTGTTACTTGGTGTGGTAGTGTACCACTGGATTGTAGTTATGTATTACTATGGATAGACACAGTTGTGTTCTATTTTTATTCTAAATTGTCGTGAAGACTATCAGTAGTTTATTGGAGATCATCATCATCAAGACGAATGATGAACAGAGATTTTCCAGACTGAAAACGGGTCAAGGGCATTTACTCTTCTAGATTATAAGAATAGCTCTTGTATCACTCTATGGTATGAGTGACTTATCCAGCATCATGTCTAATTAAGCAAATGAAGTATGGTTTCGAGAGATGATGCAGCTGATGGTGATGGTGATGCACATGATCTAGTCATGAGATAGTCTAAACGACTATATTGATGATGTCGGGTAAATGGTATGTTTTGTGCTCAAGACCATTACTTGTAATACCTCCCTATCTAGGAGGGAGTGTTAATATTATGGTAGCTGCGGAAGGTATTTACCTCCACGTGTGAATCTGATGAGAATAGAAGACTCAAGAAAGCAAGAGAAAACCCTAATGAGTTGGTTAATAACCCTAGAAGTCTTGTCGGCTCAAGAAAATAATTTATATTAGGTTATTAGCCTCCAAGAGAAGAAGTCAGCCATAAATAATAATAATATACTGAACAGACACATATCCAGAAGGAGAAGTCAGCCCCAGCAAATCTGGCAGAACCATTATAAATACAGGGCGTCAGTTCTCATTTGACACATCTCAGGATTGCAGAGAGAAACTGGTGCACACTGCAGTTCCCAGTTTGGTGCACACGTGTGGAGGAGAGTTGCAGGTGCAGCTGCTACAGCAACCAGTTTCAGTATTGGCTTGGACTATCTCTTGGCTAGGGTTTGGACTATCTGATCAGCTATTGTTGGTGTGCTATCCTTGGAGGAAGATGCACTACACCTTGTTTGGCTATCTAGCCTAGGGTTTGCTTCCGGAGTAATTCTCAGTCAAGGTTAAGGTGCTCGGAGGGTGGCTTCGACCTATGGTTGGGTGACGAGGGTATTGTCAATGGTAAAACGATCACACAATCTTCTATATTCTAACATGTTGGACAACCAAGTACATATTAAATAAAGCAAGGATTTGAGGTATTATCTTATGGTGTTTAATAGTTATTAGTTTTTTATTTATTTGATTATCATTGGATGTGCTTTCCTTATATATTACATGAAGAAATATGGGCCAAATACATCACAAAATACACTTAAATGAATGCTACAGCCATTGCACACAAAGTGTTTGACAAAACACTTCAACCAACCAACTGCAAATAAACATAACAACGAACACAAATTCAGAACATCCACTCATTGGGAAGGGTTTTAGGTGTTGCATGTGATGTGTTTGACATAAACTTCATCCCTTAAACTTGAGTTAATTGGGATAGCAAGTATTGAAGTGATTTCAAAGGAGTTGGGAGCTTGTATGCCAAGTGTTTGATGAAATTCTTCCATCACATAGATTTGATTTTTACATCAAATTTGGTTGGGAACATTACACATGACTTCCCTTTATTGTACCTATAGTGTGCTCAGGATTTATTGTTGATGTTTCATCTTCTTCGTGCATTGGTTTGTTTATAAATTCATTTCTATTAGTAAGTACACATGTAACTTCCATCGTTTGTACTCCAACATCCTTATATGTCTTTTCTCCGACTGGATTGGAATCTTTCTGAGTTGTGATATCCACTGGGGATGTATTTGTTTCTTTCTCCACAACTTGGATTTTAACACCTAAAGATTTCGATGCTTCCTTCTCGATAAACTGTTCTAACTTATTCTCCAGTGACTTCTTATCAATTATAAGGTTCTTGATTTGCGTAAGTAAGTTTTGATTATGATTCTTTAAGCGTGCAAGATTTCCATTTTCTGATTGTTCAACTTTTTTCATGTCTCAATTCTTTGCCTTCTCTTTTAGTTCTTTGATTTGTTCTAACAATCTTTGATTAAGGGTTGTTAAGCGTGAACTTTCTTCCTCGTTTTCTAATAATTTATTTCTGAGATCTTGATTCTCTTGCTTCAACTTTTGAACGCATGGTTTTGTATCCTTTGATTTCTTAATCTGATTTAGTAGTTTTTTACTGTGATCTTTTAAACGATAAATTTATTCATTTTTATCTACAATAAGTCTGTTATATTCCTTTTGTATCTTTGATACTGACCATCAATTTTCCTGAATGATCACTTTTAAGATGTCTTTCGGGTCTTTTGATGAAGGTACTATCGAATCTGACTTCATAGTAATATCTTGAAATGTCATCATCTTCTTCTTATAGGGAAACGTCACAAACTTTTTCTCCATGTTTAAGATGAAGGTACCTAGTCTTTTAAACTAGGGTAATCTGAGAATTATGTCAATCTTTTTTTATACCAAGTTGTAACATTGAATTGAGATATATACTCATAATCATCAATTGTTACTTGTAACTCCTTAATTTCATATTGTTTCCTGTAAAAAATATCTTCCTTTTCAATTATATTCGGCTCTAGAATTAATAATTGATTTGCCAAATTGATATTTGTTGAAAACATGATCTCAAACACTTAGTCAACACAAGATTTCAACATCCTATAGTTATTCACCAATAAAGCAATGGAACCACATGCATTTACTATAACTATGAGCAAAAATACAAGAAACTAAGCAATCTGAAAATATAACAGCGGAAAATAAATGAACAGCAGCACATTCACCACATTTGACACATGAAATTTCCGGGCAATGCCCTTGGAAAAACCCAAAAGGGGAAAATCAGTCTAGGACAGATTTTTCTTATTGAGCTCTAAGGAAAATTCTAAGTTTTACAACAGCAACATTATCAGCACAAAATGTACAGCAATAACTAGTAAACAAAATTAGCAGACCTCCTCGAAATTTGTGCCAAAGACCCTCAGAAAAATGAACCTGATTTATGCCTCAAAATCCGTTCCAATTTTTATTGTATGAATGTATTGTATGGCCTTCTTGCAGCAAATATGTCCTCGATTTTTGTGCTTAATAGCTACACCTAGCTGTATGAATTTTTGTCTCCTAGCACCTTGTAAATCATGCCTATCTTCAACAAAAAGGCTGCCTCGATTTCAGTGCCAAACACTAGTTGTACGGTCCTCTTTTAATGCTGATATTTCTTGGGATGCATGCCTCTTTCCCTCCTTGGGATCTCCCCTCCTTGGGATTCGTGTCTCTCCTTTTTTCTACTACTCTTTCCTCTAGCTCAAACTCTCTTAGTCTCTCTCGAAATATGAGTGACTCTTCACATTCCTCTCCAAGCTCTCCTCAAAAGGTGTTCCCCATCTCTCCTCTAGTGTTCCTTTTATTATTCATTAATAAGTAACTCTAACCCTTGGTCACCCTTGAGTGACTCTTCACCTTCCCTTGAGATCAACGATCACGACTTAATCTTTCGTTGATTTTACTTAAATCACTTAACTGACCCATTTTTCATAAAGTCACTTTTACCCATTAAATAATAAAAGGCTCAACTTGACTTTATAAAATCACTTTATAAAGTCACTAGAGAGAAATATGCTCGATCACTTCTACATGTTGGATGCCTCCAATGTAGAAGTACCTCCGAGCTACCAAAATCTAACAATATTAATGTAATTTTCATCATGGTCTATGTTGTTAATGATGTTAACCTCTCTTCCTTGAATACTCCCATTTAATGTAAATAACCCGTAACTTGAAATTGAGCAACCTTCATAAGAAAATCTTCCCTGCTTCATTTTCAAATTGTCCTTTTTATAACTTGAATATTTTTCCTTACTAACCCATTTTAACTTTAAGGTGAGACTTAGAATATAATTAAATATTCTTCTTTTGGAATTTTCCTTATACTTCACCTTTATTTTATAACTTACCTTTTTTCCCATAAACCAATGAATATCCTTTAATATGGTAATTCCACTTGTTAATAATAGGCTTCAACAATAGCCTTAAATTTTAGTGGATGCATAAATGAAAGGTCCCACTATAACTATGAATCTTGAAAAATATCACCACTTCACCTTTATTAACATTAATTGCAACTTAAGCCCTTTTTCGTTAAGGTGAGGTTTTAGGCTTCCACATAATAAATTCTTGGAATGGGTCGACCCCTTTTCGAAATTCTAGAGTTGTACTCGTATAGGTACTTGTTAACCCCCATATTTTCACCCTTGAAAATCTTGAGGGTTAAGAGCCAGCATGCACTACTTTGGTTGGCATTCTGAGATTCTCCCAGAGTTTAGCACTTGTGTTGAGAAGAAGGTTGGTTCCCATGTGAGACAAGTGTATGATCAATACATGGTTGTTTGGTTCAGATTTAGAGTTGACTTAGATTCCATGCAAATTTGCGAGAGATGTATACATATAGTAAGTGTTGCTATTTTTTAGAAGACACGGTTTGAGTGGGTCTCTTGACACCTTGGAGCAGTTTTGAGCATACAATATGAGTCCTTGCATGATTCTAGGCCCGACAACACTTTTTCGAGCGACGTGCAAGAACTTTCTATTTTTAGTAGGTTTTACTCCAGGGCCCAGATTCAGATTCTGAGCGTACAGTATTGGTCCTTGAGACATCTAGAGTCTTTTGGATCTTTTCCGGGATCATGTAGCACAGTTTACTATTTTTAGCAGGTTGAGCACTAGGGATCACATGTCAATTTTGATCGCATATTCGGATCCCTTATGAAAAGACGAGATCAATGAGTATAAAGTCAAGGGACTTCAGACAAATTTCTATTTTTAGCAATGTCTATTTTTAAACAGTGACATGTGGTGGTGTTCTCTTAGTGATTCTAGGTGATGTCGACAGTTTCCCAAAATATAGGAACTAGATTCTACTTTTAGAAATGTCTATATTTAGCAAGTACAGTCATCGTCCATACAGTGCCAAGTGGCACCCTCAGAGATCGACATGTGGTAGAGCTACAAAGTGATGTGGCTTCCACCTAAGCATGGGTCACATTTTCCCATGACATGAGCATCTAATAATTAATTAATTGAGATGAAGAGGGGCGCATAACTAGGTCCCATTTCCCGTATATTACTCCTCACAATCACCTCTCCACTTTCCATGCATTACTTCCACAAATTTTTCCCCCAATTGAGTTTAAACCGTAAATCCCTAAAATTTAGGGCGAATTTGACTCCTCTTCTTCTACCTCCCTAAGTGCTCCCTCTTCACTCACACATATGGGCGCATTACTGAGTTAACTCTAACTCGTCTCTTACATGTCTCAGTTACTTGGACTCATGACTATTATTAGCCATTTCCATGCATCCATGCGCCCATATCCCTCACTTCCACTCATTCTACACATCATTATTCCCTCTTCTCTTCCTCTAATGCGAATTCTCCTTCTCTAGCGTGCATATTCTCCTCTCTCATGTTCGTCCGCCTCATCACCCACACTAGGACTTCTCTCACACTTCCCTTTTTATCTCTTCTCATGCACTTAGACTCCAAATTTAACCAGTCATGCGTTTTCTCCTTCTCCCTTGGCATATGCACCCTCCTTATGCTATATATTAGAGGCTTCACAGAGGTTATTGCTCGGTTCTTGCAGTAGAAACATAGTGTCTCTCTCATTCTCTTCTCTCTTGTTTTCTAGTCTAGTGGCTCCTCTTTGAGCAAAGTAGTCATTGTACCGGTTGTAGGCTTTTCAAGTGTGGCGCAAACAGTCCTCTTGTAAGCTTCATCAATAAAGAAGTGGGTGTTTGTCTTCAAACCTCTTTCTTGGTGGTATTATGGTAAATTTGTGATATGATATGTCAATTTCTGAACTGTTCATTATGATTAATTCTGATCTTTTTGAATAGTTTTCTTCTTCTTTCCAGTCTATTATCATTGTGTTAACCCTGCAGGTTCCCTCCAAGTGTAGAAGATTGTTTTTCCTCATCGTTTTGGAATGCTTTTATACACTGTCCAAGACGAACAGCTTGTTGTTTTATAGGTTTTATATGCAGAAATCAGACTTAAAGACAGCAGCAAGGTGCTTCATTTGTGCCTAGAGACTCCCCCCCAGAGGCTAGCAAGCACTAGCCCAAACGGAGAGGGTTTTGGCCAGTGACAATTTGGGGCCAGTAATCCTTTAATTAGCCAGATTTTCATCATTGTCCTAACACAATTATCAGCTCAATTGGAGGGTGGAAATGCGTGCTAACAAATTGTCGCCATTGTCAGGGAAGGCTAGCCTTGGTAACAACAAAATTGGTGAGTTTTTACTTTAATTGATTTAATTTTTCTAACTCACGTGGCCACTCCAAGGGATACAGGGACAACACCACAAGGGAACTTACACAAGAAGATCATCCGGTTCCGATTCCCTCACTGTTGAAGTTTTTACTTATACAACTAGCAGTTACGGTTCTTCTTTATTATTATAATCATTTAGCACGTTAGCTGCATAAATAAGATCATTGAAAGAGAGGCAATCACAATAACAATAGAGACACACAGATAATCATCGGAAACCCTCATGGGGGAGAAAACCCACCAAAAACTTCCTCAATATAGATATACCAAAAACCGAACAGAAGATCGTCCTCTACTCCTTCACTAGGAAGAGTAGCGCACCAGTTGACCAAATAAAAACCAAGAGATAGACTAGAAAACACTCCCCCTTAACAAGAATGTTATTCTACTGACAACATTAATAACAACTGACTAGACTCAATACATCATCAAGAGGAGGGGACATCGTCATCAGCATCAGGAACACTGTCGGTCATATCTATAGGTCATCGGAAGTTTTTCTCATCATCAACATCAGTAGAAACTGAACATCATCATCATTTGCAACACGAAGCTGGAGTAACATCATCATCAACATCAGCATGAAGCTGGAACATCAACATCAATAGCACGAAGCTGGAACAACAACATCATCAACAACATGAAGCTGGAATAACATCATCAACAGCACGACGCTGGAACATCAGCATCTATATGTGGCAACAGAATGAGGCAGGTGCATCAACAACAACATCTGTGGTACTCTGACAGACCGTCCATATCGGACCTTCGGGATCTACCCAGGAATCATAAGATTCTCTAGGATATAAAATCCTAACAAGCTACCACGTAGTACKCTTACAGACTGTCCTTACCGGACCTTTGGGATATGCCCAAGAATCATACGATTCCCTAGGATATAAAATCCTAACTAAGCTACCACTACTGACCAWGGTTGGAATATACATGCACAGGTACTCTGACAGATCATCCTTACTGAACCTTCGGGATCTGCCCAGGAATGATCAGTCCCCTAGGATATAAAATCATAACTGAGCTACCCGATGTTGGTCAAGATACCATAGTATCATCAGCATCACTCCCCCTTTCGAGAGAGGTCCTTTCGAACTACACCAAGCTTGTCTCAGAAGTACTCAAACTTCACACGAGACAGAGGCTTAGTCAACACATCTGCAACCTGCTCATTTGTGCCAACATATTGGAGCTTTACATCTCCCTTCTGCACCATGTCACGAATGTAGTGATACAGATCTCTATGTGCTTCGTCTTATCATGGAACATTGGGTTCTTTGTTATCTTTATGCAACTCTGGTTATCACATAGAATCATGGTAGCTTCCATCTCCAGATCGAACAGACTTGTCAACAGCTTTTGAAGCCATATGGATTCACAACTAGTGGAGCATGCTGCAATGTACTCCGCTTATGTCGTACTAAGAGCAATACTGGATTGCTTCATGCTTTGCCACGAAGTCATGGCTGACCCCAAACTGAAACAGTATCCTAAAGTGATTTTTATGTCTGAAGCACTTCCAGCCCAATCTGAATCAGTATAGCCATACAATATGAAGTCACAATCTTCAGTATAATAGAGACCATAATCCAACGTACCCTTAAGGTATCTCATCACATGCTTTGCAGCTACAAGGTGAACACGTCTGGGCTCCACCAGATACTGACTAAAGGTGTTCATAGCAAAGCATATATTTGGCCCTGTATTCGTTAGATACATCAATGAACCAATAATATGTCTGTATAAAGTACCATCAACTAACTCTGACGAAGTATCAACTAGGAGCTTCAAATTCGTCTCCATGGGTGTGGCCATGGATTTACATTCCAACATGTCAAACTTCTTCAATATTTCAACTGCATACTTCCCTTGGTTAAGGAAGATCTTCTCTGGGCTCTGCCAAACTTCAAGACCTAAGAAATAATGCATCGGGCCTAGGTCTTTCATCTCAAATTCTATAGTGATCTTCCTTTCGCAATCTATGATGAGCTTTTCTTCTCCTGTCAAGAATAAGTATCCACATATAGTAGCAATACAACTGACTCATCATTCATAATCTTGAAGTAAATATTAGAATCAACTTTACTCTTGGTAAAGCCCAAGCTCATCAGAAAACTATCAATCCTGCCATACCAAGCTCTTGGAGCTTGCTTCAACTTGCAGACATGAGTCTTCTCGTCCTGTACTTCGAAACCAAATTTTCACATAACACTGTACCAACCTGGTACACTTGCTCAATTGCAACTTAATCTGCACAATCATGTGCTAGCTATATGTGCTTTCTACAAAGCACTATCTGTCTCACTGCCTGAGAGTATGTCCTCTACTCTCTCTGCAATTTTTCCTTTGGGACTGGGAATTTGCACCTATAGCTGATCTGAAGCTGAGAATGATTGTTCCATTCTCACTGTGGTCGTTGAACTATGAGAGTAACTCCTCTACTCTATCACGGCAACAGCTTCATCTGAAACTGAGAGTGGCTCAATGACTGACACTGAGGGTAGCTTATCATCTTTCTCTAGAGGTAACTCAATCTTCTATTGTAGTCATGTCTCCATGGCCCAACTCATGTACTGCACCAACTGGCACTGGAGATAACTCAATCTCAAATACAGGGATTTTCATACTTGTCCCTCTGAATCTCATATTGTGTCGGCTTCTTTTAATGAATCATGTTTGTTCTATATATACTTCTTCTGATTACTGGAGCAAGTGTCTCGCCATAGTCTTCTCCCTCTTGTTGGGAGAATCCTCTGGACATAGATCAAGATTTGTACATCTCTATGAATGGTCCTGGGGAGACTGCTCTTCCTTACTGGATCGTGAAGGCTGACTCCCTCTAAACTCTAGCTCCTTTTGAGCTGGTACTTGGTGGGGTCGCCTGCCTCACCACTGGTGGAGCCATCTACTCCTCATGGTATGGCTCATCAATGCTATATAGCTTTGCATCCTGCAAAGTGTCACGGGACCATACTAGTCTCTTCCTGCTTATTGCAATGATTTTGGGTAGGCCCTTCTGGCTCTACTAACTCTTCCTGATGATCTGAAGAGTGATCAACTGCACTAGAGGGATTTGTTCTGTCATCTTTGGAGCCTTTTGCAACCGTCACCATAGCTCCCTCAGGGTTATCACCTGTGACCTACCCGGAACAAGAAGAACAAGGGAGAAACAGCAGACAAGAATAATGCTCTTTATAATAATAATAAAAACAGTAGTGAGAACGATCGTAACAGTAGCTCCTTCAAAGCTATCAATTGTGACCTGCCTGTAACAAGGGTAAAAAGTAAGAAATACAATAATAAGGAATGAGAGAAACACTCTTCTAGTGTTGTGATCAATCATTCCTCCATGGTAACTTGGAGCCAAAACAAGAAGTTTCTCCTAGAGGAGATGTTAGTTATATCTGGTAGATGATTACAATAAGCATTTATCTCAATAATGCTCACATGCTACCAAGCATAAAACTTTTCAAAGATTGCTATCACAACTATAGTGTTTACTTGTAATGAGGTAGTTATCAAACTTGACATGTGCAAATTTTAATCTTATCAACTTAATCAATCAAACCTGGAACCTAGAGTCTTGTCCTCAAGAATGAGTGTGTTGCTTTTGTTAGAATATGAACGATTGTGCTCGTTTTACCATTGACAATACCCTTGTTACCCAACCATAGGCCGAAGCCACCCTTCGAGCACCGTGACCTTGACAGAGAAAAGAATCCTGGTAGCAATCCAATAGCCAAGAGAGGCTAATGCACCAAGCAAGAAGTAACCAAGATGAACATATAGTCTCACCCAAAAACTGGCGCAGTACCTTCCCCAGGACTTGCGCACAAAACTGTTGGACTGCAGTGCGCAGAAACTGCTCTCTGCAATTCTGAGAAGTGTGTCAAATGAGAGATTGGCGCCCCATATTTATAGTATTCCTGGCAGACTTGCCTGGGCCGACTTCTCTCTTTGGGTACTAATTAATTCATATTAATTATATTTCTGCAGCCGACATCTTATCTAGGGTTTCCTTCATTTCTTTGCTTCCTTCTGGAACATTCTAATCTTGTCAAAGGTCACAATAGAGGTTCATACCTCCCGAAGATACCATAATATCAACACTCCCTCCTAGCTAGGGAGGTATGGTCTTGAGCACAAACAGACCATTTAACTGGTAGTATCACGAGCACCGTCATTATTATCCAACTAGATAATCTCCTATGACAACTGGTACAACATCAATTGATAGAACACAACTGTGTTTATCCATGGTAGTACATAACTACACTCCAGTGGTTTACTACCACACCAGGTAGCATACAAGTACTTGATCAGTGACGTATAGTCACAAACAGTGGAACATATCCACCACAGTAGCATAATTCTACCGTCTGGAGACAGGCAGTCTCCATAACAATCATCTGATGTCAACTTGCATAGAAAATATTGTTAAAAATAAACTGAATCATCTGGGCCAATCTTTCACATATCTACCCTCAGAGTAGAACAATGAGATATCTGGACTATTCTTCTCAAGCAAGGAATAATAATTGTCATGTCTTTTGAACCTGGACCATTCCTCACCCCGGGCCATTCTTCCTACACTAATCAAAGTGCACCTTGGAGAGAATGTATAAACCCTAAGGAATGCATGTCCCTGATTGTTGAGCCTGGACCATTCCCCACCCTGGGCCATTCCTCCTACACTAATCAAAGTGCACCCTGGAGAGAATGTATAAACCCTAAGGAATGACTGTTCGGACCATTTCCTCTGTTAACCACAAGAGGAAAAGACT
>JASDQU010504301.1:16470-26680 GCA_032191745.1 Picea mariana | reverse complement strand
AGGCAGTCTCCATAACAATCATCTGATGTCAACTTGCATAGAAAATATTGTTAAAAATAAACTGAATCATCTGGGCCAATCTTTCACATATCTACCCTCAGAGTAGAACAATGAGATATCTGGACTATTCTTCTCAAGCAAGGAATAATAATTGTCATGTCTTTTGAACCTGGACCATTCCTCACCCCGGGCCATTCTTCCTACACTAATCAAAGTGCACCTTGGAGAGAATGTATAAACCCTAAGGAATGCATGTCCCTGATTGTTGAGCCTGGACCATTCCCCACCCTGGGCCATTCCTCCTACACTAATCAAAGTGCACCCTGGAGAGAATGTATAAACCCTAAGGAATGACTGTTCGGACCATTTCCTCTGTTAACCACAAGAGGAAAAGACTGTCCTGTATCAACCTCCAAAACGGACTATTCCTCATGTTAACCACAATGAGAAATTGTTGCCCGGCGAGGCGGGCCAATCTTCTTGAGTAACCCTCAAGAAGAGAGACTTCCCTAGACCACTCCCCATGTTAACCACAATGGGAAGTCATTGTCTATGATACATCAACAATCTGGACCATTTCCCATGTTAACCACAATGGGAAATCGTTGTCCGTCAAAAATCTCAATCCGCTTTCCGAATAGGAAAGAATCTGTCTGAGCTAGACTATTTTTCAATCACAAAAATAAATGTCTTCAATAATATTTTCAGTGCTCCCTCCCAACTAGGAGAGTCATTTCTTCCCTTTCAACTAAGGGAGTTATTTCCATGATCCCCATCTTCTCTCGAAAATATGCAAACTTTATTCTGGATAGAGGTTTTGTCAGGATATCTATTGTCTGCTCATCAGTGGGGATATACTCGAACTTTACCTCACCTTCTTGGACTTTATCTCGAATAAAATAGTATTTGATCTCAATGTGTTTCTACCTTTCATGAAACACGGGATGTTCTAATAATCTTATACAACTTTGATTATCACAATATATTATGGTCGATTCTGGAATCTGATCAAATAAATCGAAGATTAACTTCCTTAACCATATTGCTTCTGTGCATGCTTCACATGCTGCCATATATTCTACTTCTGTTGTACTGAGTGCAATATACCTATGTTTCCTACTACCCCAAGATATCATAGCGGAGCCCAAGCTGAAACACATGCCTAAAGTGCTCTTTCTGTCTTCTGCACTTCCTACCCAATCTGAGTCTGTGAATCCATGAAGCTATATTTTGCTGGATGCGGTATATCTCAAACCATAGTTTATTGTTCCATGAATATATCTTAATACATGATTTGCAGCTATCCAATGCTCATGTCTCGGTTCCACCTAGAATTCGCTTAGTGTATTCATGGCAAAGAAAATGTCTGATCGAGTATTTACCAAATACATCAATGACCCAATTAGTTGTCAATATAGAGATGGATTTACTAGATCAGAATCTGGATTCTTTACTTTTCTTATATCCACATTCATAGGAGTGTCCATGGACTTACAATCCATCATTCTGAATTTCTTAAGGATCTTTATTGCGTACTTTCCTTGTCCAAGGAATACTTCACCACGCTTCTGCCATACTTCTAGTCCCAAGTAATAATGAATGAGACCTAGATCTTTCATGTCAAATTCAGAAGCTAATTCCTTCCTGCACTGGATGATGAGAGACTCTTCATCTGTTATGAATAGATCGTCAACATATAGTAGTAGGATTACAAGTGCATTGTCCACGACTTTATAGTAAAGGTTTGGATCTGCATGACTCTTGGAGAAACCAAGTCTCGTTAGATAGTTGTCCATTCTGGCATACCAAGCCCTTGGAGCTTTCTTGAGTCCATATAGAGATTTCTTTAATCTGCAAACATGAGTGTCTCTGGAATGTACCTCAAACCCTTGAGGTTGTTCAATATATACTTCTTCTTCAATAGCTCCATTGAGGAAAGTTGTCTTTACATCCATCTGATGTAAGTTTCATCCCATGGAAGCAGCAAGAGATATGATAGCTCTGATGGAAGTACATCTAGCCACCAGAGAAAACGTTTCGTCATAATCTTCTCCCTCCTTCTGGGAGAACCCTCTAGCTACGAATCTTGCCTTGTATTTATCCACGCTTCCATCTGCTACATGTTTGATCTTGTACACCCATTTTGAAGTTACCATCGATTTTTCTTTAGGTCTTGGTACGATTTCCCATACCTCATTTTTCATAATGGATTGATGCTCTTCCATCATAGCTTCTTTCCATTGTCCCTTTTGAATTGCTTCTTCAAATGTGGTAGGTTCTTCATCTAGAAGCTTCGTCATGTATGTTGCATAACTTGAGAATCTTTTAGGTCTTTTACTCTTTCTGAATGTTCCTTCTGGAACCTTGAGTCTTTTTGCGTCTCATAAGGTAGCTTCAAGCCAAGCTGATCTTTTCTTGGTCTTAGGTACGATATCTGAATCAATGTTTTCACATGGCTCCATAGGATGATCATGTAGTTCCTTTTCGTCATTTTCATTTTCTGTGCTTTCTTCGTTAAGTTCTTCAATCTCTTCTTCTTCTATAGTCTCTTCTATGAATTTCTTGAAGGCCATATTCTCATTGAATGTTACGTCTCTGCTGACTTTGATCTTGTGTTGTTCTGGAATATATATTCTATAAGCTTTGGATGAATCACTGTATCCCATGAATATCCCTTTCTTTCCTGAAGGTTCTAGTTTATTCCTCTTGTCCTTGGGGATGTGAGAGTAAACAAGACATCCAAATATTCTTAAATTTTCCACATTAGGTTTCTTACCTGAGAAAGCATCTTTTGGTGTCATGTCCTTCAATATATGATGAGGACTTCTGTTCTGCACATATATTGTTGTCATTGTTGCTTCTCCCCATAAGAACATGGATAGACCTTGATCATTTAGTAAGGATTTTGCAGTTTCTTCAATGGATCTGTTCTTTCTTTCCGCTACACCATTTTGTTGAGGATTATGAGGAACAGTCAGCTCCCTCCTAATCCCTGTCGATTTGCAGAATGCAACGAATTCCTTTGATGTGTATTCTCCACCATTATCGATTCTTAACGTCTTGATCTTCTTATTAGTGAGGTTTTTTATTTCTGCTTTGAACTCTTGAAACTTGTTGAATACTTCGTATTTTGTCTTTAGTAGATATAGCCAAGTCTTTCTTGAATAGTCATCTATGAAGATTACGTAGTAGGAAGATCCTCCTAGAAATTTTACTGGCATCGGACTTCAAACATCTGAGTGTATCAGATCTAGAATCTCCTTAGATCTGTTATTGTTGCTTGGGAATGGTTTCTTGATATTTTTCCCAAGAGCACATTCTTTGCAAATTCCTTCATGTGTAGACTGTAATTTTGGTATTCCTTCAACCATTCTTTTGAGAAAGGGTAATGCCTGATAGTTAATGTGAGCGTACCTTTTGTTCCAAAGCTCATTGGGGTTGACTTCGTTGTGTACAAGAGCTTCTTCATTTTGTTCTAGTAGTCTATACAGATTTCCTTCACAACTTCCAATAACCCTAGCATTCTCTATGCTGGAATCTTTATGCCATGATAACACCTTTCCATCCACAAAAGCTATTATGTTTCCCTTGTCTTCTAGGCAAGATATCGATACAAGATTCTTTTCTAAACCAGGTACATATAAAACATTGCTTAAGTGAACATAGTTACCTGTTTTCATTTTGATGGAGGCTTGTCCAAATCCTTCCACAAGGTAAGTGGTTTTGTCTCCAAGATCTACCTTGTACGAGGTCTTCTTCTCATTTAGATTTGAGAGTCTGGCCTGATCTCCCGTCATGTGCCTAGAAGCTCCACTATCGATTATTCACATGTCATCTTCAATTGTTCTAGTAAGTGTTGAGTAGTGTAAAAGACTGATCATTTCACTCATGTTTTCGGTTAACTGGTAATTGGTCATGCCTTGATCCAAAACTTCAACTTCGTCGTTTCTGTCTTCTGAGAAAGCTAAAAGGTGCGCTGAGTTAGGGAGCATTTGAATATCTTCTTTTTGAGCGAGATGCTCCATCACAAAGTGTCGGATCTGAGATTAGGGTTTTTGCAACTGCTTCTGCTAGTAACCCTAGCGACAGTGTCTTTGGAAGCTACTCCTGCTAGTAACCCTAGCGGCAGTTCCTTAGCGAGATCAATATCCTAGCGGCTATGCTTCCTTCCAACGTTTAGACTGAATGAAGGAGGTGTGGGCCCATAACCTGTTAGAATATGAAAGATTGTGCTCGTTTTACCATTGACAATACCCTTGTCACCCAACCATAGGCCGAAGCCACCCTCCAAGCACCTTGACCTTGACAGAGAAAAGAATCTTGGTAGCAATCCAATAGCCAAGAGAGGCTAATGCACCAAGCAAGAAGTAACCAAGCTGAACAGATAGTCTCACCCAAAAACTGGCGCAGTACCTTCCCCAGGGCTTGCACACAAAACTGTTGGACTGCAGTGTGCGGAAACTGCTCTCTGCAATTCTGAGAAGTGTGTCAAATGAGAGACTGGCTCCCTGTATTTATAGTATTCCTAGCAGACTTGTCTGGTCCAACTTCTCTCTCTGGGTACTAATTAATTCATATTAATTATATTTCTGCAGCCGACATCTTGTCTAGGGTTTCCTTCATTTCTTTGCTTCCTTCTGGAACATTATAATATTGTCAAAGGTCACAATAGAGGTTCATACCTCCCGAAGCTACCATAATATCAACAGCTTTTCTTCAGAGTCTCCTTCACTCAAGATGACAAGTATTTTCTTCAAGTTGTCCTCTGTACTAAGATAATATCCTTTCTTGGCAGAAAACTGAGTGAGGGAATAGACTATATAATCTCAACTTTAATCAATCTAATACTTTGACTTTAATTTTAACCAATGGTTAGTATGATAACTTCAACGAATCAAAATGCAACCTGGATATTCATAAGATCATAATAATGCCATAACAAGTAGAGGCATATCAAAGTAATCAAACCTTGGGTGCATAGTTCCTCTGAATGTGTTGGATCCGAGATCCTTCTAAATCTATGATTGTTGCTTAGACAAAAGATCCTTTCTCCTGCAAGTACCCTTTAAAAATAATGATACAATTTAAACATATGTAAGTACATACCTCTGACAACATTGGCGGGTAGTGGCACCATTCGACAGCAGCGGCAAGCAATAACGAACCTTTAAAACTTCAAAGGTGCTTCAACTTGTAACTTAAAGTTATTTGGAGATTTGCTAGGGTCAGGCACACTAGGACAATAAAAATCAGTCCCAATACTTCACAAAAATTTTCACTGCAACTGGTACTGCAGCTGGTGCTGGCACTGCAACTAGTGTTGCAACTGGCATGAAGGAACTGGGATGAAGGAACTGGCACTGCAACTACAATTGATACTAATACTGCAACTACAACTTAGGGTTTTATGAGGAAACCCTAATTTTTCAAACTTCAAATTTCGGAATTATGATCCAGGGACTAGATGTGCCCTCCTAGGGTGGGATCCTAGATGTGGTTACTTCCCTCAACGTCCTCCTTAAACAGAAAAAACATCACACTTAGGGTTTTTTATCACACAATTTGTACTTGCCCAAAGCCCAAGGCAACTGAGGCAAGATTGGCGTAACAGGAGGTGACCTATCACTGTCACCTTAACAGGAAACCCCTTTCTGTTTAGGAGTATATCAAAGTTACCCCAGGGGAGTCATCCCCAGTGACCTAAAGGGTTAATAAGACTAAGGAAAAGGTGCAAGAAAATCCCCCTCTCACTGGTCACTCAATTCAAAAGGTTCTTGTGGTCTTTAAGGGATGAAGCAACGGTAAAAATGGAGTGTACCTGCCCAAAACAAGACAACAAAGAAAATATGGCAGCTTTCAAGTACAAAAATATGATGTTAGTGCTTCTTAAGACCATAAACCTTCAAAAAATAGGCTGGTTGATATAAAGTTGCAGCAATGTAATAGTTTACAACAGCAATTAGTATTTTGTAATAGTGACAAAGAATATGCCTTGCAATTGCTTGAAAAAGACAATAAAATGTAACTTAAACCTAGCATAATGATAATAAGTTGTCACAAGCAAATTTGGCAATGTCTAGCTAGCATTGAATGTCACATTTGCAGAGAGTTTTACTGCAGTTAGATGGTTGTAGCAATCTTTTTTAACAGCAGCAAATTCTAGTGCTCAAAATTGCAAGGAAACACCATGCAAACTCGGCATTTGTTTAGTAGATTGATTGGAAATTGTCACAAGCAATTTTTGAATGACCTAAGTACAAGTTATGTAAGTGAATGTGGCAATTTAGCATGAATTACTATGGTTGTAGCAATGATTTGCAAAAGAAGCAAATTAGCTAAGGAATTAGTCTAGTTTAGGGTTAGTAAAAGTTAGTGAAAGCTTCAAGGAGAAAGATTTGAGTGTTTGTTTGATCAATCATTCACTATAGTGGGTAGACTAGTGTCTTTTAGGGTTTATGGAGTCAACAATAACAGTGGAAAAACTTGGAGCAAAGTAGCAATGATAGTACTTTGTCAAAGGAGAAGGGATGGATGGAGGAGGTGTTGGCAACCCAAGGCCTCAAGCATCCAAATCCTAAAAAGAAATTTGCTAGAGAGTAAGGTATCTTAGGCCCTAACGAATCTTCCTTCCTTAGATTATTAAGATAATGTATTTAGAGCAACAATGACTAGATAATGGTTTCTAAAGTGCTAGTATTTATGGCTCTAGAAGTTTATCTAAGTCAAAATCACCTTAGTAAAGTCTAGCAAATGAAGAGAAAAGAAGTAGCAATTTAAGTTCTTTTACTCCTACGGTTTGTCAAGCAAGCAATTTCATAATCTTTAACATGAATAAGAAAATATACCATAACCATTCAAATGAAATGAAGAATTGTAGATTTAATTACTTCCCCAAGAATAATCAAGCAATAAAACCCTAGATTGCCAAGTAACTTCACCAAAAATGATCCAAGTTGCAAATTTTAGCCTCCAAGATAAATGCGCCTCCTTATTTCAGACAATAACTCCCAAAACAGGCGCAAATTTCAGACCACACTTAATGTGTGATGAGTGATGATGAAAAAATTAGAGTACTTTATCTCTTTTTATACAAAATTTTGACATTTAATTAAAATTAGGTCAAATAAAAGGCCGACAAGGCCAATTTACATCAAAATCCAATTTTTACATAAATAAAATTAATTAACCCCTAAAATCATCTTCAAGGATGACATCATGCCCTTCTAGGGTGACGTTGAGCCCCTAAGGTGAAACCTTGGGCTCCAGAAGCATGACGTTTGGCCTCCAAAGGCCCTGGATGATGCCCACTTGTGCCAATCAGCTCACAACTGACCTCAAAGTGAAAACCCTAGCTTTGGATGACGTTTAGGGTCACAAGGGTGACGTCGTGGGCTCCCAAAGGTCAACGTCCAGATGGAAGAGCAAGATCCCCCTAGGTCTAGGTCTGTCAGGGTGTCTCCAAGGGCAACATCCTTCTTTCTTCCCGGTGCAAATCTCTGATGTCTTCTTGCCCCTCGTTGGGGTTACAGCATCTATCTAAGGGATTTTATCCCCATGAAGGTCTGAGATAATCACTCCCCCATGTATACCAATCCATCAGGCAAGGTCCTGCAGCAGAAACAAGTACACCCTCTATGAGTTCATAAGTCACAGGGATCATAACATGTAAATCACATCCAATAATCAAATTACTCAAACATGTGCATCAAACCCCCTTTTACCAAACAAATGCTCAAAGACGTTATGCAATTTAACAAGTCAAGTTTGGAGAAGGTCTCAGGGTGTCCTATTGGGCTAATCCTCCTTAATTTTGGGGTGTTTCCCAGGTGAAAACCAATCTAGGTCATGTAAGTGTATGAGGTGGCGTGGGGTAAGCGTTTGGGCATGGGGTGCAGTGATAACAAGGAAATGTAAATCTTACTTGTGGGTGTTGTTGCCATCCTTATACACACTTGCAAACGTGAGCTAAGCCCGACTCACTTAGTGTGTCCTTGGAGGCACAATGCCTAGGTTCACAGCCCACGCTATCACATTGACCAGAACCTCTTATGTCTAGGCTTACTCCTAGGGAAGCCAAAGGGGGTAGACCTTAGTTACTAGATGTGTTAGAGTTAGGTTCTAGGAGTTAATTTTAATTTGTTAAGGTTAGAGGGGATTCTAATCCTAAGATGCTAAGGAAACCATGCAAGATGCAAGGGTTAGCATGAGAAGCAAGCCTTTTCCCTAGGTCAACTAAGACTAGTGCCTAGAAGTTGGGCAAGGGGTCAACTATGTTAAAGGGTGTTTCTTTACAAAATATTACAAGTTACTTACAGTTTTACAAAAGAATAATTCAATAAAAGAATACCATGTACAATTACTTACAAGATTTACAATTTAAAGATGATAGATTACAACAAGAAGCTAACCAATTATCAATTTGTGTTTGTGCAGGATATCAAAGATTAAAGCATCAAATCACATCACCATATACACGAGATTATCATCAACACATTACTTCATCAACAGATTCCAAAGTTTAAGCGAATTAAACACAACTATTATGAAGAGTATTGGAGACAATCTACACTCTTAATTATTAAGTCCCCCAAGTATTCTATTAGATTTGGTCAAGGGTTTAATAGTCAGGCTTTTCTTAAGATTTAACAAGTTTTATTAGCTTTCACCAAAGCCTCCTCCTCCTGTTGCCAAATAACTGTTGGACGCTCAAGATAGTATGGCAACGAGGCCAACCCTAGCAGAACCAGTCAGCCCTGACAGTAAGAGTACTTCCTGGAGAGGACACACACTTGGTGCGCCATGAGACAGTCCCCTGCCACTACCCTCCGTCGTTTTTCTCGAACCCATTTTAGATGGTGAAGATGGTGGTCTAAGGTACCCTAAAGTAGTCTATTAAGTACATATAACAATTAGGTATACTTTTAGGTGATTTAAAGAGTGTTTAGAAGGTTTTAAAGTACCTTTTAAGTGCAAATTAATGAGATGGCCGAAACTGTTATTTGTTCAATGAATGTATTGCTTAAGCTTAAACCGTTGAATGAATCGACACATGTAAAGCAAAATAAAAGTGAGATGGCTGAAAGAAATAAAGATTATATCATGCACATCAATAGCTTGCTAAGAAGTAAGAGATCAATGGCAAGAACAACTTGCCTTAAGAGATGAAATAAAATTTATGTGTTTGCCTACTTAACCATTCAACAAATTCCCAGCCCAAGTAAATGGCTATCAATAGATATAAACAATTAACCAATAAAGCATTTACTTGTTAAGCACTTAAGAGATATAAAGCATTGAGATTAGATCATGTGCATAAGCAAGAGATTATGAGCTTGAAATGAAACTAAGCAAGATCTAGTAGATGTATTTAAGTGTGTTGCCCAATGGGCTTAAGATGATGAGATAGATCTAGAACATAAGCATTAAGAACATTAAACCATTAGATCATATCACATTATATCAAAAGTAAAGCATTAACACTTATCCTTACCTCTTTGGGGTGTTCCTCTCCCAACTAGGTAGGTTATTAAGTTATTATTTGCTTAGTTAAGTTAAGTATTCTTAGATCTTAGTTATTAGGGCAATCAATGAGAGATGAGCAAAAGGAAAAAGTAAACTAATCTACTATCTACTCAACAAACTATCAAGCAAACCCCGCGTCAAGGTTGAGAAGGTGCCCACACCTTCTAAACCTTGCGGCCAAGCTAAAGAAAACTCAAAAAATGAAATAAATGCTAGATCTAGCTTACGTCCTACCTACCCACAAGCTCAAAGAAGAGGGGAGGCCGTACCACTTCCCCTCTTACACTTTAAGCTCAAACAATCAAGCAAAAAAAAGAAGAAGTGCACTTCTAAGCTAGAAAATGAAAGGAGGGGGTTAGAAATAGCTACCAAATTCCCCGAAGGGGTCTTGAAGTGTTGTGTGTGTCTCTTTGGGGCAGCCAAGAGCCTCCAACCAGATCTGATACACCTGTAAAAACAGCAAACTTTGCTTGCTAGGATGGCTACACCAGTGTTACCAACATCGGCAGCGGAAAAATATCGCCGAGGGTCCGAAAACGAAAATATCGGCAATATCGGGGAAAATATCGGTAAATATCGAAAAATGTCGTAAGAACGAAAAAATACAAAAATATTCTTTTTTTTTCAATTTTTTAAATATCTAAAGCATCAACAACATCAAATAAATGCATTTCCACATAAATATGAA
>JASDQU010504300.1:1422-33426 GCA_032191745.1 Picea mariana | reverse complement strand
TCTACTTCCATTCCTTGAGTTGGATTGACTCTTTGATTCCTGATACCAGATGACGCAGATGCAGACCCTATCGGCCCTTCTGTTGGTAGTTCGCTACAAGATTGCTCTACTTCTAGTCCTTGAGTTGTATTGACTCTTCGATTCCTCTTCGAGGAATCCAACACACACAAAATGATGCTTCTCCACAGGTCCTTACGAATTGAGCTCACACGATCGAACATGAAGCCTCAATTCTAGCCTTCTTTTGACCAAACAATGTGGTCGTATTTCTCATGATTTTCGGAGCCCCGGAGTTCGCGACTTCGCAACTTCTCCTCCCAAGTCTTCAACTCTTCACCTTCCGAGACCCAAACTTCCGATGTGACTAACAACTTGTTACAACTCACCACTCGTAAGTTCGTGAGTCAAAACTCCCAACTCTTGCTTCCAAATATCATGATACCCGAGATGATGATATAGGCATGTTCCTTCTCTTTTCAGCGCCCTCCACACATGACCACCAGCTAGGCCTAACTCTAGAACTTTTCACTTCTCTCCGCTTCATGAGTTTCGATGTTGAACTCCCAGCTCTTGTCTCATGAATCCCCAAGACACGAGAGGTCAACGGGGTATTGACTTCTTTCAACAGACGACACGTGTCCACCTATCTCTTCCACGGGCCCACCTCGGACTTCCAAATTTCGTGAATCCAAATGTCGAAGCTTCGGTCATTCCACCCAAGAAACCCTAAAATGGAATTTCACAAGTAGATCCAACGATCCTCGTTGGCATGAATCTACGACCCTCTCTCTCCTGAGCTTCCACTTGTAGAAAATGACCACCATAACCTCCTTGCTCCTCCACGAGATCTGACGGCTCATGGGACTTCACGAATTCTCTATGGAGAATCTCGACCGTCTGCTTCTCTCTTTAATAATTTCTACACTCTTAAACAAAGTGTTTTTCCACGGAACTTAATCACCTGCAACACAAACTTGTGATGCCTCCTTTCAATGCCTCAAGGCACCAACCTTTTGTTCTTTTCTTCGAAAACTGCGAAGACTCTATCCCTCTTGATCTTTCTCCAACTCTGAGTCTTAAAGAAGACTCCTACATGCATTCCTTTCAGCAAATTATTCAATTACTTCAAAGAATTGAAGTCCTTCGACTCTGCGCACTCCCTGCAGCAGTAGTCCTTCAACAATTTCTCAGGTTTGAAAACTCTAAGACTTTACTCTCGGTGTGTGCACACTTTGCATGACTCCAGCACCTAACTACACTTATGAGGAAATGAGAACAAAATCTATCCTATCTGAGCTTTCAGAGACAAACCTCTTAACCCTTTGTCAATGCACTCCTTGTAGGAACCCTTGCTCAGATAGAGAAACAATTGAAACTCGTCCCTTACTCTCTCTCAGACTTCAAACACAAAGCATGAAATCATATACATAGCATATAAAGCAAATGTATAACAGAAAGTAAACATCCATGAGCATAATATTCAACATGCATATATAGAGAACAAATACGACACCATGAATTTGAGTCAAAGATATTTCTATTAATTCAAATCTCTGTACATGGGTGTTTTCAACTATAGCTCTCTGCTCTCTTCTCTATGCTCTATGCTCATAATAATCTTACAACTATACAATGAGGGTGTCTATATCTCGTTTCCCTCTTCTCCTAAATCTGTCTAATCTAAGCATTAAATTCTATCTACCTACATTCATTACACATAAAGGCTCCTATCTACTATGGACGAGAGCGGATCGCTCAAGGTCCTTTTTACAATAATACAAGCATGCCTCCACTTAATGACTTCATTAATATTTCAAAACATTTTCAAAAAATGTGCTCGGTGCTTTTCCAGCTGTCTCTTATCTCTGCATTGTCTCACTACTGGCTATGCTTGCACGCCCTTGCAATGCTCCTGCATCAAACCCTTTGGAGAAAATTTGAGAGGAGAGAGTACCTGAAATATCTTGGGAGATGCCTTAAACTATTCCATAAGGCTAAGGGAGAAACTGTTAAAGAACTGAGCCGAGTGCAAGGTGTGCATTGAGGAGGCTGTAAATCCACCTCGTAATATCAGGAGGAAGAGACAAAGTTTCTAGGAGGGCACGAGGAAGTTCACAAGAGGATGGTGAAATTGGAGGTTTTCAATCCAAGCAAGGTCGTAGAAGTGTCTGCGCAGAGTTCTGCAAAGAGTGCAGAAAGAGTTTGAGAATAGCCTAAGTCTTGAGAAGGGAGTTTTTCACTAAGTGTGAAGAAGAGTCGAGGACTTTCTAAAGTCCCGAAGACAGTGAAATCATTCATCATCGAGAAAGAGACAGGTGGAAGAAGGGAAAGAAGTTCAGGAAGAGGAACTTCGAAAAGTTTGTTGGGAGCAAACAAAAGATATTCATGAAGTCGTAGGGTGCAAAGTGATTCTAGACCGTTGGATCTAGGAGGACATGTTGCAGAGATCCACGTAATAGGTAGAACAATATATTCATATGTAATAAAGGTCAATATTAATAAGGCCTTTCAATAAAATAGAATAGGTCGAATCCAAGAAGACCTAATAGAATCTTCCCCTTCTAGAAGGATCTTTCTCTAGATGCTTCTTTTGATAGACATATTTAGTATAAATAGGATTCGAGGGTATGAGAACCCTAGCTTGGATTTTATTGTAATATATCTCTTCTCAATTGGAGGTTTCCCCCTCGAAGAGGCTCGGGAACATTTCTTTCAGAATCAAAGTTTTATTTATGTTGTTATTCTTGTATCATTTTAGTGCTATTGTGGTGATTGTCCTAGTTATATTGTTGTTATTCTGCCATTTCTAGCATTTTATTTCTATTCTGCATACTTTTTATATCTGGTATATTACAAGTGGTATCAGATCACTTTCCTTGGGAGAATGTGTGGGTTAAATGTTTTTTCAGGGTAGAGATGTATTTGGGCGTCTTTAAACCACAGAAAACTGTCGTTACACGCATAAACCCCCGGTTGAGGAATTCATACACGTAGGAAATACAAGTGGTAGTTAAGCACACATTTGTTGTCCACCCTTGTAACCCCTATTGGTACCCCTTCAAGTGGTAGTGCATTAGACAACACCTGTGTATGGATCAGCCTAGATTACCTGAATCCCTCTTTAGATAAATTGATCGGCCGCCTGACTGCTATAGTGCCATCGAGAACAACACTCAGGAGGATACTCTATAGTACCTGGGTCGTCAGGTAGTATGACTAAGGGTATGGTCTATCCTCCTTAGTTATTTCCCTAAGATATTGGGTTGAGTACTACTATTGACCCTTCACATATATCAGAGAGCTATAGCACATCGCAAACCCTTGTCTATAGAACCCTTGGATACCTAACCTTTGGGGACAGAAACATTAACAAATTAAAATAGACAAGATTTCTTGTCACACAACTATGTTCAAGTTTCCAAATAACTATGCATTTCTTCCTGGTTAAGCATTTAGGCATTTCATTACTGTAGTATTCTTCAGACCAGACTATAACTTCACGGGTGTTAAAAAAAAAAAAAAAGGTCTAGAAATTTTTGCAACATTATTTGAGACCTATTCCATTGGGTTCATCTATTCACCCTTATCACATTCATACATATCATTTTTCAGAAAAAATTTTGACCCCACTCGCCCCATTTTGGTTTCCTCATCATCATGGCCCATACCCATAGCCAAGACCTGGACCTCGCTTCAATACCTTGCAATCTAATTTCACCGAGACACAACAAGAAGTGAAACAACTCAGTGCCAATGTTGTTGTCCTCAATACATCCATATAGTCCTCAATGGAGGAAATCAAACAAGACTTGACTACGCAACATGAATCTATCATTTCGATGCTCTGCACCAAGATGCATATCCCTATAGATAACACTTTACCTGACCCACCTTCAGATACTAAAGCTGAACATTCCTCTAACTTTCAGCACCATCACTTTCAACATGACCTATGCCTTCCACGGGTGGAGTGACCAAATTTGATGGATCGGATCCCACTTGTTGGGTAACCCAAATGGAACATTATTTCTCTCTTTATACGACATTACAGATGGCTTGGCCAAACTCTGATATGGTGTTCTCCATCTAGATCAAGAACGTTGACAATGGTGGCAATGGAGAAAAACTTCTCGTCAAGGGTATATTGTTTGGACACAATTTGTGGCAGAGCTTTATGAACGCTTTGACACTGACACCAACCATTTGGGTCATTTAACAAAGTTGAAATAATCAGGAACAGTGGAAGACTTTATAGCTTCTTTTGAGTGCCTGGATTTTCGGACAGAGAGAATGTCTGATGCCTTTTTCCGAGAGTGTTTTATCAGTGACTTCAAGGATGAGATTCGGGCCCATGTCCTCATGGTTTGGCCTCAGATTTGGGTGGAGGATACTAAAATAGATAAAGAAGAACAACAGATTGTATCTTCTCAAAACTAGAAACCCTCCTTTATCCCTCTCACCAAACCAATAAATCCCACTACTCCCTTCGCTCCACTAAAGAACCAAAAATTGATCAAGGCTGAAATGGTTGAACACCAACTCAAAGGCCTTTGTTATAATTGTGATGAAAAATATTTCCTGGGCCACAAGTGTAAGAAACAAAATCTTTTTATGGCCATATCAGAGGATATTTCGGAAGAGGATGTTGAAACTCCCCTTGTGTTTGAGTCACCTGAAACCACTGACATAACCCCTCCTTCATGAACACCACAAGAAGGAGGGAGTCCCTGGGGAGTGGAAAATACCACTTGATGTTTAGAAAGGATGGATTGTAGGTCTTGTGGCACTGAGGGTGTTTCAGTTGCTTGTATGGAATGGAGTTGGGAAATAACACTAGAATGACCTTTTTTGAGCAGTTGTTCCATGCGATGGGAACTAATCATTTCAGGTTAACCGACGGTGATGCCTTGGAACTTATATTGTTGGCCCTACTGTTCAAATTGCATGGTTAATTCCTTAAAATCCATGAGAATGGGACCTAAATTCCTTAGCCAGTCTGCACCTAGCACAATGTCACAACTACCCATGTCAATAGAAAACATATGAGATTTGAGGTGGTATTCACCAATTTGGAGATGCAGATTTTCACAATGCCCTCCACATTTCATGGAGCCATCATTGGCAATAATGATTTGGAAATTATGGCCTTTGTTATAATTGTGATGAAAAATATTTCCCGAGCCACAAGTGTAAGTAAAAAAATATTTTTATGGCCATATCAGAGGATATTTCAGAAGAGGATGTTGAAACTCCCCTTGTGCCTGAGTCACTTGAAACCACTGAGATAACCCCTCCCTCAGATCCTCCCGAAGTAGAACTGGTCATTTCCATAAATGCTCTCATTGGATTCTCTGTTCCCCAAACCCTCAAGCTCATCGGTTACATCAAGCATAGGAAGTTCATCATTCTATTTTATAGTGGAAGCACCCATGATTTTATTCATCACCACATTGCCCAAGAAACTCATTGCTACATCCATGTCGTCAATAATTTCCAAATCATGATTGCCAATGGTGGCTCCATGAAATGTGGAGGGCGTTGTGAATATGTGCATCTCCAAATTGGTGACTACCACCTCAAATCTCATATGTTTGCTATCGACATGGGTGGTTGTGACATTATGTTGGGTGCAGACTGGATAAGGACTTTGGTTCGCATTCTCAGGGATTTTAAGGAATTAACCATGCAATTCAACCAGGAGGGACAACAATATAAGTTCCAAGTCATCACCATCATTTCACCTAAAATAATTAGTTCCCATCGTATGGAAAAGATGCTCAAAAAAATTCATTCTGGTGTTATTGCCCAACTCCATGCCATACAAGCAACTGAGACACCATCAGTGTTGCAAGACCTCCAATCCATCCTTCCTAAACATCAAGTGGTCTTTTCCACTCCCCAGGGACTCCCTCCTTCTCATGGTGTTCATGATCATTCCATTTGCCTTGTACCAGGAAGCCTTCCTCCCAATATCCGTCCATATCGTCACCCCTTTTCCCAAAAAAATGAAATTGAGAAAATGGTAAAGGAACTCCTTAACGCAGGTGTTATACACCCTAGTACAAGCCCCTATTCTTCTCCTGTGGTCATGGTCTTGAAGAAAAAAATTTCTTGGTGAATGTCTCCTGACTTTCGTGTTCTCAACAAACTTACATTTAAAGACAAATTTCCCATCCCTGTCATTGATGACATCTTGGATGAATTGAGTGGTACCCAGTTCTTTACTAAAGTCAATATTCATTCTGGCTACCACTAGATACATATGAAAGAGGCAAAAATTCCCAAGACTTCCTTTAGAACTCATGAGGGCCACTATGAGTTTTTGGTCGTGCCCTTTGGCTTGTCTAATGCCTCCTCCACCTTCCAAAGCCTCATGAATCATGTCTTCCATCCTTTTCTCCGTCATTTTGTCTTAGTTTTATTTTATGATATCCTCATCTATAGCAAAACCTAGACATACCATATTTCTCATGTGGATCGAGTTCTCCATCTACTCTCTCAGCACCAACTTTTTCTCAAACAATTTAAATGTGCTTTTGGCACCTCAAAAGTCGAGTACTTGGTTCATCTGGTTGGAAAGGATGGTGTCAGGGTGGATCCCAAAAATATTGAAGCTATGAAATACTGGCCTCACCCAAATACTCTCAAAATATTGCGTGGATTTATGGGCTTAACAGGTTATTATCACAAGTTTGTTAAAAATTATGGAAAGATTGCAGCACCTCTCACTGTACTCTTAAAAAAGAACTCTTTCACTTGGACTCCAGATGCGACTCAAGATTTTCAAACCTTGCAGATGGCCATGTGCACCACCCCAATCCTGGCCCTTCCTAATTTCACAAAGACCTTTGTCTTGGAATGTGATGCTTCAGGGAAATGAATTGGTGCAGTCCTTATGAAAGAGGGTCGGTCTTTGGCCTTTACTAGCAAGCAATTTTCTGAAATAAATTTGGGCAAATCAATATATGAAAAGGATATGTTATCTATTATTCATGTCATTAATCTGTGGTGCCCTTATCTATCGGGTCAATGCTTCCAAATTAAGACAGACCATCAAAGCCTCAAGTATTTTCTGGAACAATGCATTTCCTCCCCGGAGCAACAAAAATGGGTGACCAAGATCTTTGGATATGATTATGAGATAATTTACAAAAAACGACAAAGACAATGTGGTTGCGGATGCACTTTCCCGAAAGTATGAAGATGATGGATCCCTTTTTTCTCTTTCCTTCATTGTACCATATTGGCTCCAAGCCGTCTGCAAGGAATGGCTACACGATCCCAAAAGTTCACAACTAATCCAACAATTGTAGTCCAATGCTCCAGCTTCCCCAGGGTGCTCTTGGTTCCATGATGAGAGTCTATACAAAGGCCATTTTTATTTAAGAAAACAATCCAAACTCAAATCCATGATACTTTCTGAACTTCATGCTACACCCACAGCTGGACACTCTAGGTTTACCAAAACCTATGACAGGGTCAAGCGCTCTTTTTTCTGGGATGGCATGAAACAAGACATTTGTAATTTTGTAGCTGAATGTGATGTGTGTCAAAGAAACAAGGGATAAACGGTCAAATCTTCGGGCACACTGCAACTGCTTCCAATTCCACCTTCTATTTGGAGGGATATCTCTATGTATTTTATTACAGGCTTACCCAAATCGGGAAATAAACAAGTCATCATGGTGTTTTTTGATCGCCTTTCCAAGTATGCTCATTTTTGTTCTCTTCAACACCCATTTACAACATCCATGGTGGCTCAAATTTTCATGGATCGGGTCTTCAAGCTTCATGGCATGCCGCATTCTATTGTTTTTTATCATGACCCAACTTTCACCAACAATTTTTGGAAAGAACTGTTCAAGCTACAAGGCACCCAATTTCATCTCAACACAACTTATCATCCCCAGACTGATGGTCAAACAAAAGTTGTCAATAAGTGTTTGGAAACATATTTGAGGTGTTTTGCCTCAGAAAATCAAAATCAGTGGGCTCAATGGTTACCCCTAGCCAAATGGTGTTACAACACTTCATACCACATAGCTACATGCATGAATCCTTTTGAAGCGATATATGGACAAAAACCACCTTCAGTTCTCTCATACTTACCTGGTGTCTCGAAGGTCCAAGCAGTTGACCAAACGCTTATAGTTTGAGAGGATATTCTCTGTACCCTCAAAGAGAATTCGTTCATGACACAAAATCACATGAAGGAACAAGCAGATCAAGGTCGCTCTAAACATCGATTTGCAGAGGGGGATCAGGTGTTTCTTCGACTGCAACCTTACAAGAAAAATTCCCTCAAGGCCAAGCATTGTCAGAATCTAGCACCCAAATTTTATGGTCCTTATATAGTTCTCAAGCATGTGGGATAGGTGGCCTATCAGTTAGCTTTGCCCATTCATTCTAAGATACATCTTGTTTTTCACGTTTCATGCTTAAAGAAGGTTATTAGAACTAAGTGCCAAATTCAAACCAACCTTCCCGAGTTAGTCGAAGAAGGATCCATTTGGATACAGCCACAAGAAGTTTTGGACCAGCATGAGTTTTGCCTGCATCAGAGAACCATCAAGGAAGTGTTAGTCCAGTGGAAATATACAACTCTAACAGATGCCACATGGGAACCAACTACCATTCTGCAACAATTTCCACATCTCAAGCCTTGAGAACAAGGTTGTTTTTAAGGGGGCGGACATGTTACGGTCCTAACCCGCACATAGGTAGAAAAATATATTTGGATGTAATAAAGGTCAATATTAATAAGGCCTTTCAATAAAATAGAATAAGTTGAATGTAAGAAGACCTAATAGAAGCTTCTACTTCTAGAAAGATCTTCCTTTAGATGCTTCTTTTGATAGACATATTTAGTATAAATAGGAGTTGAGTGTATGAGAACCCTAGCTTGGACATTATTGTAATAGAGCTCTGCTCAACTGGAGGTTTCCCCCTCGAAGAGGCCCGTGAACATTACTTTCAGAATCAAAGTGTTATTTCTGTTTTTATTCTTGTATCATTTAAGTGCTATTGTGGTGATTGTTCTGGTTATGTTGTTGTTATTCTGCCATTTCTAGCATTTTATTTTTGTTCTGCATAATTTTTATATCTATTATATTACAGAAAAATCTTGGGAGCCAAAGAAATTCTAGCTGTCCATTGAGATAGGACATGTGGTGAAGGATCGACACTTCGTTGATTCATAGTTGGGAGGAGCAGAGTTGAGAAACGAGAGGACTCGCAAAGTATGAGCTCATGAATTGATCACAACCATTGATCATGAGGATAACGTGGATCATAGATCTCGTCTTGAAGAATTCACCGATTCGAAAAGCAGGAATAGGGAGTAAGCAAATCGCGAAAGTCCTAAAGCACAAGATCGCAAAGGGAGTTGGACCACATTTGTAATCCGTGGTCACATCAAGGAGGGAGCCTAGCATAGAGATATAGTGCTCATTGGCGTTGATATTTTTACAATGCTAAGAAAGAGGGCCTACAGGTTTCATTAGACCTACGTCAAGGGAGGAAGGATAGAGTCTGTCAGGTTCCAACAGCGAGCTAAAGAGCCGCTCCGACCGAGTATTTCAAATAATCCTAGAATGAGAGGTCGAGCATCCCTTTGGAGGGAAGGGTGTATGTGTCAATAAATATCCCATAAACTTATTGATTCAACTTATTTTTATCTATGTTATTTATTTGATTTTCTTATTATTGTTAAAGGAAGAGAAGGGAATGAATTATGATTTATAACTTAAGAAAAGGAAGGATATTTATAGGCCTCTTCTCCCTCCCTTTATTATTCGATATTCTCCCATCTGAATATGGATCCTTTCCATGGGTAGCTACCAGAAATGAAGTTCCTTCCTTGTTATATGAGTTTGATACCACAATTTCTAGTTTTTTTTCCTTCTCATGTAAAGTTTCACAAACCCCAATAGAGGTCTCATATCTAGTATTTAAAGTTGTATTTTCTATTTTCTTTTGTTCTTTCATTGGTGGCCTATATTTGTGCTCTGAGATGATCCACTAAGAGTCTTTATTGATCATTCCCTCTCTTTATTCCTCCTGAGTTTATTTTTCTTCATCCCGAGTTTCTGGATCTTCAAATATATTGATAGAGGGATTAGATGGGAGTTCTCGAGGCTTGTTGACAGGCTTCATCCCCCTAGGTTGTTGTTTATTGCATTTACTTAAAATGTGTTGGAATGAACCTTGCTCTCCATTTTTATGGGGAAATTGAGTTAGCTTAGAATATGGTTGAGTTTTGTTTTCTTTAGGACAACTTTTGGAAAAAATACCTTACTCATGGAAACATTTGTGTTTGAAAGGAACATGTTCATAATCAAGGGCCCAAATATGACTCCATCCCTCTATATTAATTTTAATTTCCTATGGTAGACCCTTTTCAAATTTCATTTCCACACATATTCTGGCACATGTGTAAATATTACCCTTAATCTCAGCACAAGCTACATAATGGCCTAGGTTATCTCCAATGGTTTTGAAATTGTCTTCATTTTATAAAACAAGGGGAAGGTGCATCATTATGATCCATACATGAGAAGACAAAATTTCCATATTTGGGTTAAAGACAAGATTCCAGTGGGAAAGAAAAAATCCCTTGGAGCCTATGAAGTAGGGACAAAATTTGAATATTAGGTCATGATCTTCTTTGTTTTCAAATATAAATACACAAAAATGTTTTCCACAATAAAATAGAACAAAAAGATTTTTGTTCATCCCAATTCTTGGATATCCATTCAAGGATAGTTTTACGACTGGGCTAGAGGTCTATAAACTTACCTACTAAACCTTTCTCCATTAGAGGATATCATTTTTTCTTGCCATGGAATACCCCAAGCCTAGATTAGGAATGGATTCTTCCCTTTTGATGAATCTTCATTTATCAGAGAATTTCACACCAGTTGGTTTTGAGCCTTTGACCAAGGAGGAAAAAAGGAAAAATCTTATGCATCTCACAGAGAAGGCCCACCCATGGAGAAGAGGAAACAATAAACACCAAATGCCTACATGGCCATAAGTGTCACCCATAATGAAAACTAGAATATATATCAACAAACAACAAGTAGGCTCAATGAATTGATACCAAATGAATCCAAAAACAACTCTAGAGCATGGATTTGGCCTTCATAGGGCTTCAAACAAGGTCATGGGTGGCGGCTAGGGAAAACCTTAGTTGCAGAGAGACACACCCATAATCTGAGTCATTTTAGCTCCTTCTTTAGATCACATACTCAATCTTATAGAGTATATATATGCAAGGATGGACTAGAAAGGATATATGGCCATCCTATTTACTCCAGTGAAACAACCAAATGAGAGAGGCAATATTTGTCAGGAAATTGAATTGCTTAAATTTTTTTACATTAAATTGTCAACCAAGGGTCTTGTAAGATTGTGAGATGATGGAAAACTATATCCATGAGTAGGAAACTTAATCTAAGCTAAGAAATTTGAACCAAAAATGTCAAGAACATGAATTAAAATTAGATGATCTTATGTTGTAGGTTGAATCCTATGGATTTTCAACTATCTCTTGGATTCTCAGGGTTAACAAACATTTGTATCTCTAATGCACACCACACTCGGTTGATCACACTTACATAAATGAAAGGATACGGAGTTGAGATCAATGGAATTATGTTTCAAATATTAACCACATTCATTTGTTTGACAAGCAAAAGCATAAACTAGTTTTTAGATTACTAAAGAAACTTAGCCTTCAATGCCTAACTCTATAGGTAAACCATGCTTGAATAAATGAAAGAGCATAAAAACATGAATGGGAAATGAAATGAGAAGCTACTGAAAATAACATCAAAAAACAAAAAGGAAACTATTTGGGAAATTTATACTAGAGAGAGGGGGACCTACCTCTCTTGGAATATACTTCCAAGAAGGACTATAGTAGAGAACTCTTGATATACAACAACAATCTCTTTATTCCAGCATCAAAATGATTACAATGATCCTTATCTTCAATATGGAAATATATGCCCTAACCTCTCCTTAAACTCTCTACTATATAACCCTATAACTCATTAACTATCCAATATTAATGATATCCTCTCATATTTATATATATAGCTTATCCTTCACAAAAGGAAAAGGAGTTAGAACAAGATGAGATCAGATCCTAAACAAGTGGATCTACAACTAACACATACTAGATCCTAAACATGTGGATATTTCACCACGAAATATTGATTTGATCTAAGATAGTTTGAATAAGATAATAACATCATATTCCATGAGATACATGTTCCCAAATTCATGGATATGGGTCTCCACTTGGTCAAACCACTTAGCTACATAATTGCAAGCTAGTTAGACTAGTTTTGAAAATATTAACCATACATCCCTTGTTTTGTAAATTTTTCATGTTTTCCTCACTTGTCACCTAATTGACCCTATTCTACAAAAAACAAATATTTATATTTTCAACATTCATCTTCATTTGTTCATACATTACGTGGAAAGTTTGACTACCAGAACTATTAATTAGTTACATTTTTGTCAACACAACTACTGGATTTCACAAGTTAGGAAATCACAATATCTACTCTGAGTAGTCATCAAAGCATAGGAAATCAACTATTTTAGTGTAAGTATGCCATGTTAAGATAATATAGGGTAGAAATGGACAAATGTGGAATTATGAGTGATGAAGCGAAGGATGATGAAAGGGTAAAGTAAATGAAAAATGATTAAATGGCATCATCAAATGTGTTATTTCTAAGGTCCAACATCTACCCCACACTCAAATCATTCCATGTCCTCATGCAATAAAAGATTCATAGGAAATAGTGTCTAGGTATATACGGTCTTCAATCTCTCTGCATGATATGATTATTTTTCTTTGGCAAGGAAAGGGTGAACAAGATATAAGAACCTGCATTCTAATTAAATCAGGTTGCAGTAATTAGATTTTCCTATTCTTAGTGATATATTTCAGATATAAGACGCAGATATTGGAGTGATGTTTTACTACAAAATCCAACGTATATGATACAATACCTAACTAGAAAGGATTTGTTTTACAGTGGGATTTTTCAAAGTCATCGATGCCACAAGGAGATGGATTATGATGAGTAGATAATGAATTATGAAATGTAAAGTGTAAGGAAATGAAGGAATGGAAAATATGAAAATCTTCAAGAATTTTATGTGCATGAATTCCTAAGTTAGATGACTACCTAGAAATAGAAATTGCTTACTAAACTTTACCTTATCCTAATGGATGATTGTTACACATCAAAATGCCACACTTAAGTATCTCATCCTAAGTGTCGCAAGTGTCGTGAAAGTGTCGTATGCACCTTCGTAAGTGTCGCAAGTCCCGTCAAGTGTCGTATGCACCTTAATAAGTGTCACATGCACTTTTATGTGTGTTTATATGTGTTTTAACCCCTTTAATCCATCAAAGAACATTTTCCACGATCCCTAAGTCCTATTGGAGGAAGAAAAACATCATTTCAAGGCCTGAAATACACTTTTTACTTGAAAAATCGACCATTTGTTGGGCATTTTTGAAGGGTAGTGCCCCTCTTCCCATGTTGGGGGAGCGCTACCCCATAGTTCAATTCCCCCTTTACCTTGTTTAGGGAGTTTTTATCTAGGATCAACACTTTGTCTCTAACTAGAGGGGAGCATTGATTTTGGTTAGAGGAAAATTTGGAGAATCCTGCCTCTTTCTGAGGGCCAACTCTTGGAGATTAGGTTGGTTTGGATTGAATTTTATCCTATGGAACTATCCTAGGATCATATCCTAACCTAAAGGATTCATATCCTCAACTAATCCCAAAATATACTCATGGTGGTTGGGCCTCCCAATCCTATAAAAGGAGGCATTTCCAAGGGTGAAAGGAGGAAGCTTTCAGGTATCAAACCTTTAATTATGGAAGAAATAAAGAGGAAGAAAATCAACAAAAGAAATGTCAATATGATCATGGATCTTTGAAGCAAGGGGTTGGACAAGGAGAACTTGGGGAGGCTGTTGCAACACCATCCATGATTGTAAGTATCTCTTTAAAGTTATCATCAATATACTTGGCCTATTCTCTTCAAGTTTGTGTATTCTTGCATGTGCTTGTTGATCTTGGTAGATTAATTTATTTAATCTAATCTCGTAGAGTAAGAGTTCTTTGTCTCTCTTTGTTGTCCATTGTATTACAAGTATCAAGTTGTGATGAAGAGTTTGTAGATCAAGATCGGATTGGAAGCAGCAAGGACAAACTACAGAATAAGGGGCATCACACTTTCTTCCATCTCTTTCTCTTTATGATTAGTTAAACTGAATTGAAAGGGATGTTAGTGTCCATTTGTGTTTTCCTTTCTTGGTATTAGGGGTCTAGAATCCAAGGGAGAATTCACTTGTCCTCATGAGAATTATTCCATAATAGAAATTGGTGACTCCACTTGGGAAGGAAATTGACTTGTACTTCCTTGGATCGTCTGAACCTTTGCCTTGTTTTATAATGTTTGATTGATTGTTTCTGATCCTTCCCTCTTCCCTATGCTTCATCAAGAAGTAGTCTTAGTTAGCAAGCCAATCTTTGTTGATTTTGTTCTTTTTTATGTTCATTTTCAAGCATATACAGGATTAACGCTCCCCAGAGTGGCTACCAAAGTGTTGTTTATCTGATCAACACTCCTCTTTGTTCTCTTAGGGAGCACTATAGTGCTCTATCTCTTTGTTTTAGGGAGTGTTTCTCTCATGTTTTGGGAAGATCTAGGGGATTTTTCCCTGTTTTTCTCAGCCCTTTGTTGGAGGTATTTTTCCCAAAGTATTTAATTTTTCTTGTGACTTTGTTTGGGTTGAGGATTTGGTTCTTATCCCTTTTTCATTGTCTTGTTTTAGCTTACAAAATTTTCCAAATTGCGAGATTGATTCGCCTTGTTTTTTCTTGGTTTGGTTTGAGTCTTGCAAATTTTCTGGTTACATGATTGATTGCAAAGGTTTTTTGGTCATAAGTTACTTTTTAAATCTTTCCTCTTTGAACGATCTAAGACTTTATGCTTACCACAACCTAGCTTGGATTTATCTTTCTTGTTGCTTGTTTTATCAAGAAATTTGAGTGATTTATCTTTCTCCCTATCATTTTTTTTATTCTTCTCTGAACTTTCTTTCATTCCTTGAATGCTTATCGATTTTTGAATCCTTTATTGAGTTCTCCTACTTGATTCTTTTAGTTCTCATCACTTTAAGTGCACTTTTTATTTATTTATTTTTTCCTTGTAGTTTTTTGTATAAAACTTAGATCTCTTTCATCTGAAAGTTAAGAAGAAAAAAGTTTGCATATATGCTTGCATAGTTAATCAAACGAAGAAATTATTCATTCATTAGGAAGTTTGCTTTGGTTTTATGTTTGGAAAAAGAGATAATTTTGCATGTGTATTTTAGTTTTCAGAAAAAATTTCTTGGATGTTTGGTATCTTATTGATCCCATAAATTGAAAGTTTCATTTTTTTGAGTGTTTGCTTGTATTAAGAAGAATATAACTCTTCTCCTTCCTATGCATAGAATTTATCAAAAGAAAGAACCGCATATCATTCATTTTCATTCTATTGGAATCGAGTCTTACACATTATCAGTTTCATCTCCATGAACCCTTTGAGTTAAAATCCATTAAAATAAACCATGCGCTAATAAAATTAACCCGAATACTTTTTTTTTTAGCACATTAATCATAACTTAGGATTAGGGTCCTTAGACTAGGTAAAGCGAGTAAATTGTCCAAGACTACTAAAGAGACTGTAGAACACTAAAGAGTGTATAAATCCAAATTTCGTATAACAATAACTGGGAACCCCCTCTCACACAAAGGATAAACATGAGGTCGCGTGGTGGAGAGCAGTGGAGATTAACCCTCCAAATCTTAACCAGTCGTAGTGTAAATATTGTATATTAGGAGTTGTTCTTGAGAAACCACTAGTTTCATTTAGTCTCAGTTATTCATAAACTCTGAATACATTTAGGGTCCTATGGAGTCTTATCGGTCTGCGTATATTCATTTCTCTTGAAGAGCTTCAAACTTTGATATAATGCCCATACGTTCAGTCCCGACTATCAACTGTACCCCCCAGAGGCTGACTCCGAGTTGATAACCTTAGTTTCCTTTCCTAGGTACCTATAGAGGTGATTGTGGGGGGACTCCCACGGTACCTAGGCAGACATCGTATCACACTCTCAATACCCTGGGAGGTTGATCCCACGAAAGAGAGGTTTTCTTGCACCGAGAAGGGTTGTTATTTGGAGGTTGGGGTAACAAATTCTCACTTCCTTGTCGGCAGCTTGACATCTCGTCTTCATAGGATCCTTAAATATGGTGTTGCTTGGATTATTTATTTTAGTTTTCATAGGAGTTTGTTTCTTTTTTTTCATATTCGGCCTTTGGATCATAATTTTCATAGTATAAAAAGTATGGAACCTAACACTCAAGAACCATAACATAATATTTCTTACAAAGTAGTGATCTCATATCACACTTCTGAAACTGGGAGCATTTCTCTTGGAAGTGGCCATCACGTTGAAGAACCGGTCCCAACCTTTGTAGAAAGCTTGGAATATTTTGTGAATTATCCATTTACTAATCCACTTGGACAACCAGTCTTTGATCCACCATCCATGAGATATGATGATCCTTATTCTTCTTATCGTTTACCGCCCTGTTCCACCATTACACCATCTTTTGGCATGAACCCACCGATTTTTTATTTTCCTGAAGGAATTGGGAATTCATCTTTTTCCACAACTTATGTAGTTGATATTGCTTGTGGTTATTATTTACCGAAAACATCGGTGACCCTGACTCAACCAATTACACATTCATATCCTCTTGCACATGAGTCGGGTAATATTACTACTTTATTTTTTCCACACATGCACACGCCAAGTTATTTACTTGGTCATCCCATAGGTCAAATGGCCAACAATCAAGTCATTCACACAACCATGGTTACACAAGCTACTCAACATCCATATCACACATCACAAATTAGTACTCCCTACATTGGAGGTCAATCTTCAATGGGAGGCCAACCTTCAATTGGAGGTAAACCTTCAGTTGCAGGGAAAATTTTTATTGGGGGGGAACCTACATGGTTGCAACATCAACCAGGATGGGGGAAAACCACTCATGCAAGTCCTTTTATCACTTTTTTGTATCCATTACATCCATATCTAGGAGTTGTGAACCCTTTTTGGACTCAACCCAATTTAGTGGGCATTCCTCCGCAAGGAAATATGCCCTATCAATTTGTAAATCCCATAATTCAAATGAAACATTCCCTTCCACCGCCATACATAGTGATACCAACAGGAAAAATGCAATATGTAGGAGGTCCATCTGTTCAATTAAAGTACATGGGTGGAAAAACAGGAAAACCACCTTACATAGGTTGACAACCTAGACAACCACTGTATATGGGAGCACCATCTAGTTTTGTCACCTTTCCACAACCTGGATATGGTCCTACTATTGTTCCTACGCAATACAGTTATCACCAGTATAAAAAACCTAACTGAAAACTATCATTCTTGGCTATGTTAGATCTTCCAGATCTTTCGCATTTAACAAACGATCCCATCCTTCATGCCCCGTTTTGGCCCACAATCCCTTCAAAATTACCCTCCGACATTTCAAAATTTGACGAAAAACCTGGGGAGGATCCTAACAATCATGTTATGACTTTCCACTTATGGTGTTCTTCCAAATATTTGATGGACGATTCCATTTGTCTTAGAATTTTTCAAGAACACTTAGAGGTGCGATAGGAAAATGGTACATTGAACTGCTGCATAACTCTTTTGTCGACTTTAATTCTCTTGCCATCGCTTTCTTGACACATTTTCAGTTTTCTATATAGTACGATACTGGTAAAGAAATTTTTACCTCTCTCTGATAGACCTCTTCAACCCACATGTCTGATCATATTCATGCGTGGAGACAAAAAATACGGTTGATTAAAGCTCCAATTCTGGACCAACTCCTCGCGGATTGGTTTAAAAATTCACTCTTGCCTCCCATCACCCACGATGTTTCTATGAGAAACATAGCTAATGAGAAGAAGGATATCATTTGTGTGCAGTATTTTCACTTGGTTTATTCCTAGTCTGGTACACTTTACGATCTGATCCCTAATGCACCTTGTCCGTCGAAAGATCCATCCAGACCTACTCTAGAATCTAGTCCTGTTCCAAACACCATAACTACTTTCGCTCCTACTCAAACCTCCAAGGTGAATACAGTCCAATCTACTTCATCTCAGCAACCATGAGGTAAGAAGAAAAACAAGGGAAAATCCAAAAAACCTTCTAACGAGCAGAATAATCCTAATCCTGTTGATACTCAACCAACAAGGAAACATAAATCTCCTTGTATGATTTGTGGGGAAGACCACTACATGAAAAACTTCCCTCATTGTGAGGTTGTCACAAAATATCTAAAGGGTACCTCCCAACCAGTTCAACATCAACACTTGGTTGCAAAAAACCATGTCCCTCCACTAGGAGGTGACCCAGGTCATTCCCACCATGGGGATGCTTCCACAAGCACCTCTGAGGTTTACATGTTTAAGATGGTTGATGTCACAACTCATGCAAATACCTATGACACTCCTCCAGGTGATAAGACTAAAGAGAAGGTTGTCAAACAACCTTCCAATACTACTCCTCATCCATCTTCCAATCCTCTTCATATTGAGAAGCCAATATCTGATCCAGCGTTGTTCCCACCCAAGAGCGTAATTTAGAAAGAGACATTTAATCCTAATGCTTGTGTTGCCCAAAACTAAAACATCATTGAATATTTGGCACAAGAACCTTGTGCTATGTCTACCCTCGATGTTCTACAACACTGTCCAAATCAACATAGAACCCTGTTGTCATTCGTTGGAGCCATGGAATTCTGAGGAGTCGAACCTGTTACGTTTAATCTAGATTATTTTAAAGAGAGAGTCTCCCACCACTTAGCATTCCAAATTCAAGTTTTGGTTGGTAGAAAGAACATCGATTGTATTATTTTGGATGAGGGAGCCTCGACTTGTGTCATTTCTTTTCATTGTTGGAAATCCCTTGGTTCTCCTACACTTATTTCATCCCCAACCACCCTGAAAGTGTTTGATGGACATGGTTTCCAACCTCACGAACTCTTGAAATATTTCATTGTGACTTTGAAGGGTAAGACTGTTTCGGTTGATATCGAAGTAGTCAACACACCCCTAGATTATAATTTTTTACTTGGTCGTAGTTGGTTATATGCAATGATTGTCATTGCATCTTTAGTGTTTTGTATATTACTATTTACCCATCAAGGAAATATTATCACACTTGACCAACTTGAGTATACAATTCCATATCTCAACAATGTTGCAGCAAATAATGTCCCTTTTCTAGGATAGACTAATTTTGAGAGTGTAGGTGTAGGTCATCTCAAGGATTCCTCTCTCATGGGGGTTTTTACTTTGCCTGCTCCTCCCACCATGCAATTTTCCACCTTAAACATGATTTCAAATCAGATACGACAATCCTTTTATTTATCTCATACATTGGTAGTACCTAGTCTCGACAAGCATAGTTCATTGTATCTTTCAAGCTCGTTAAAAAATGAAATATACCCCCCCTCCTTTACGATCAATTCTCACTCTAGATCGAGTACTTCAACCTTCTTTTCCTCCGCCTAGTGAAATTGTTTCCATTAGTAACCAAAAACCTACACGAGGAACGAAGAAGATTCTTTGGAGGAAATGACGCTTGGAGGGAAGGTCTCCAGCCTCTGGACATCATGCTGGAGAAAAACCACCGACTTCTTCAAAAGAAGTTGGGGGAAAACTACCTCTAGAGAGACATGCTGCTAGGAGTGATCCTCATTCGAAGGTCATTCCCATCGTAACGTAGTAGTCTTTTGCTAGAAATATATTAGTCTTTGTTCTTTATTGTGCTCATAAATACATGAGAACAAGTTATTGATCTTAGTGTATGTTCTTTCTCGTGCTCGTAAATACATGAGAATGTGACCGAGTATAATTTTATCACTTTTTGGAATCGTAAAGGTTATACAAAAAAGGAACCCCATAGAGTCTCCTATGACTCTATGTTTTTCCTATTTTTCCGATGTCCAAATTCCTTTTTGCATATGGAAGTTATATGCTCTATGATTTTATTTAGCTCTTTTTAAAGGTATTATCATGTTTTGTGCATCAATTTGCCATGGAACAACATGAGCTATGTGTCATTGGTGTTTTGTAATGGTTTTGTGTTAATTTATCTTCCATTGAGTGATTATGATTTCCTAACATCTCTCATTTTCTTGCAACATGCCAAAAACGTGACCCAACCCTCCATCCAGACCTTCATCTAGACCTACATCCAACCCTTTTCCAAGAAGTGAACTTCGAGCTCAATTTATGGGAGGATGAAGTTAAATAAGAAAAATCCGACACATGGATTTTGTCCCTAATATGCCAAATTAGGTCCTATAAGAACCGTTTCCTAAAATTGTTGACGAATTGAGAGAATTTTTTGGTCCTCGATCTGACCCTCCAATCCTCGATCCGGTACTCCATCCGGCGCTCCATCTGACACTCGATCCGACACTCGGAGTGCAGTGGATTTGGAGGTTATCATAGCGGCGAGATTCTCTAATAGAATAGAAGACATGGGTTGTGTGTCTACTCACGCCCTCCATCTATGGAATTCATCACATTTAAATTCGAGAAATTGAGCTGACCTCTATTTTTAGCACACAAAGTTGTTGAAGGAGATGCTTTATTTTGGTGAAATCTAATGAATTTATGTTTTTAGAGAGTGTCAACCCTTCCAGTGGTTGAACTCTTAAGTTGTGTACAAAATCTATATATACTTGCTGGTCTATGCCACCATACACACAATTTTTTTATATACACACAGACATTATCTTCAATTTTGTTGTAAACTCTTTTTTGGTGATTAATATCAATGTCATATTGATTCTGTGACTGCGTTTTTACTTTGAAGTAATTCCACGATCGTCTGGGGGAGGCATCAGTGGTCTGGGTAACTTGTGCATATCAATATATATTTATATTCTTTTATTTGTCTTTTATCACTTACTAATTTCGAATTGCTTGTTTAAATTGTATCACTGTGTATAACTCTTCTAACTTGCATCTCACTTCCTAGATTGTATGTGTATTACAAAGCATTTATAATCATCTATATTTACTTGTTTATATATTGATACCTAACACTTTGTTATGAAGGTTTCAATTTAATTGTTTATAAGTTGTTTACCTATGCTATCATAGTTCTTTGTTTATGTTTATAAAATTGTAAATCATTCCATAGTTTGGTCACTTATGAAGTGTTTCTCTTAGCCACATCTACTTTATTAGATTAGGTCAATTACTTCTTGCAGATTTACATAAATTGCTCTCTTTATTTTCAACATTAGAATGCTAGGATCATAGTTGATTTTGAATTATATATTTTTTAATTATATCATGTTTATGATTTTGAGTTATGATTTTTAATTAGAACTAGTTATGAGTTTATAGGCTTGCATGAATTATTAATTATGTACATAGTATTTTCCAGAACTAGTGTGATAGAACAAGTGATTGATTTTGAATCTCTTTGTACAAGGTTTATAGAATGTAGAAGATTAGTGTAAGGATAGGGTTTGCTTCCTATAAGATAAGAGTAATTGTGAGTTTGTCTTAATATAGGGTTCACTTTGAATAATTGATGTTGAAGGAGTGTTTACTTATTCAAATATTTCTTTCTTATTCAAAGAGTTTCTTTCTTAGACTAATTGTTCATAGTGATAGATTTCTCTTCAAAACTTGATTACTTAGAATAATGAGCTCGCCATTCATAGTTTTAGATTACTATGTAAATTTAAATTAAAGCTATTCATTATTTGAGTTTATTAGCATTAGATTATGCTAGGCTAGGATAGATTAGAGCTCTAGACCTACACATACAATGCTGACACCTCAAAGCCTATGAGCCCCAAGTTGACAATTTAATGTCAAAATGGATAGCATATATTTCACTTGACATTTTTGGCGTCGTTGTCAGGGAGGCGCTAAAGGGATTAGATCTTAGCTAAATAGGTTGTCTTTAATTACACAACAGGAGGGAGGAGAAACTTTAAGACGAGAGGTAAGAACCTGTGCATCCATTTTAATGGGTCGCTCCAAAGCCTTGTTGTTCCCTTTCCGCAAGAGTGTTTACTTTTTCTGCAAGTTTGCTTACTTTTCTTAGTTTGTTTACTTTTCTTAGTGTGTTTACTTTCTTGAAATTTATTTTTCTGCAAGTGTGTTTATATTCCTACAAAAGTGTGTTTTATCTTTCCTGCAAGGTGTGTTTACTTTTCTGCAATTTATTTTTCCGGCTAGTGTGCTTATTTTACTGCAAGAGTGGTTTCTTTTATTTATTTTATGCAAGTTTTATTTCTTTCATTCAAGTGTGCTTCCCTTTGGCAAAGTGTGTTTATTTTTCCTTCCAGTGTATTTACTTTCACACACATGAGAGTTTGATTTCATTCATGCAATCACATTTTATTTTATGCTTTGATTTATTTCCTGCAAGTGTGATTTATTTTATGCAAGCATGGTGTGTTTGGTTTGCGCAAATCTATTTTCAATATGTATTTCATTTTTTTTAGGTAGTTGTGATTAAAATATTAAAAAAACATATAATAAAAAAAAAAATGGGTGTTTTAAGAACCCCAAACACTAATCCCTGTGTGAGGAAGGATCCATCAACCAACAGAATGAATTCAAAGGTGACCATTAGTTTGGAAGAACTCTATAAAATCCTAGCAGAAATTGGGATTTATTCTTTTCAGGAAGAACATATCTTGACAATAGTAAAGAACTTATCTACCTCTTCAGAAATGATAAAAGAACCAAAGTCCCATGAGCTACAAAAATATTCTCTTTGCCAAACTATAGAAGGAGATGAAAACTTTGAGACTACATTAGATGGAGAATGGCCATTAAGACCTGAAATTGAGGAGTTCTCAACAAATCCTTTATATACTTCAGAAACCAATCATCCAGAAGAAGAAGATCTGCATAACATGATGAAGGAGAGCAGAGAAATAACTATTGATGAACATCAAGATTACATTGAAATTTGGTTTCAAGAGGTCATCAAGCCACAATACTATTCTCTTCGTCAACACCTTATGATGCCAAAACAAGTAGGTTGGTTGGTTCTTTATATCCAGGTAATCACTACGGTAACTTTTTCATATTTGGATATGGGTATGTTTTTTATCTTGCTTCACACATGGTTATTGTTAGGAAGAATTATTATCGTTTAATTCCATTGTAGTAATTGCCCAACTATTTAATTTGTCAATCTGAGGTTCATAGGCTTACGAAGGACACACACTATATATGCAGGACTAAAGTAGAAGTAATCTAATCTAAATTGTTGAAATGAAATTAATCTAGGAAAGCAATGAAAGACTAACTAGGAAAGCATGAAATTAATCTAGGAAAGAAATACAACATGTGAAGAGTTGAATGACAAAATACATATGTTATCTCACACAATAAATCAATCTCAAAATATATTACAAGAATAAAATGACAAAGCATGAAAGAATCAAAGCTAAGAATCTCATTCTCCTAATTACAAGACTAAATTATGAATTACATGACTCCCCTCATGAAGAGAGAACACTCTCTTATATACATGAGTGTCATAATGACAGATCCACTATTCTCTCAACCACTCTCAACTACTTTCCCATTATTGCAAGATATGATCCCTTCAAATCCTCCACACATCTCTCACAAATCTTGGATAAGATATGCCATCAAAATCTCCATGATCTTCTCCTTTGAATATGCTTGAATGATTGTCCCAAATATTCTTCAAATCTTCAAAGCTTGAAGATGAAATTCGAATTTTAGGCTAGGTGGTAATATTTGACTTTGTTGAAGTCTTCAAATATACCTGTACACATCATAAAACTCATCCAACCTTGATATATAATGAAAATATGTTAATTTCCTAATATTTAATCACAAATTCACTTATAATACTAAAATGAATACAATGGAAAATAATAAGGATAAACCCAAATATCATTATGGAAATGGTATGATAAAAGGTTAATGGGATGATGAAATGTAAGGAATAGTGAAGAAAAAGGTGGATGAATATACGACATTTATGAGGCCCAACATGCCCCCCAACTGAACTTGTTGCATGTCCTCATGCAACCATGCATGGATCTTCTCAATAACTTTTGGCATTTAAACTATGGATTTGATTGATGATTTCCTTTTAACAATGAATGTTTCCAAGGTATGAAATACAAGAGTAACAACATGTGAAATACATGAGTAACAACTTACATTTTCTTATGGTTGGTTCTTGTGTGACAACCATGAAGACAATGAATGTTGGTCCTTGTGTTAACAACATTCATTTCACTTATTGATTTTCTTGCTGCAATAATTTAGCCATATACTCACTGGAAATAATAATAAGATCTCAATGTGCATAAGAAATAATCACTGTGTATAAGAAAGCATTTTCTTTATCTTTATGAATCATGCCAATATGTATATCAATCGAAATGCAACAAAGTGTCGTTGGAAAAGAAATGTTAGTGAATCATAAATGGAATGATGAGATGGAAAAATGGAATAATGGTAATGAATATGTAGTGAATATAGGTTGCCTCCCCCCCAACTGAAATGGCTGCATATCCTTATGCAACTTGGCATAGGTTATGAAAGTGAAAAAGGAAATAGAGCATGGTGAGGGTATTTTCCAAGTTTATTCATTACTAGAAAATAAGGAATTAGATGATTAAAGATTAGAAAAGAAAATACCTCCACTTACCCAATAATGATGATGAACAATGTAATAGGAATATGGCTAGTGCTGGAGAATGGAAGATGTCACTACTGCAGGATCATGAAAATGGAACTGCCAATGCTACTGTCGCTGTAAATGGATCATGGGAAGTGAAGGAATCTGAATTGCTACTGTTGAATCATGAAAAATGTGGCAGGCAAAGAATATGGAACTGTGGTGCTCTCACAGATATGAAATCAAACTGTTGCAACTGTTGAGGGGATCATGAAAAAAACTGTATAGTCTTCACCCACTACAAACTTATGGTACAATTCTAATCATGCGAATGAATGTGTCGGTGTCGAGCATGAAGATAAATCATTGGATTACCGACCATTGATGAATGTCGTTAACCAATGTGAGACAAACTCACCAGTGATGTCAATGAGTGTCAAGGTACCCGAGTACATCTTGCGAAGTGTGAATAGAGGTGTTGATGTCAAGCCACTTGCAAGATCTAATGATAAAGGGATAGTGATGTAATCCCATGATCTCCAGCGAGAGAACTTTCCATTAAGGCATGCAAGCCTCTAGGTACTCAAAATGGACTCTAGTCTATTCCCACATAAGGTGTTGAGGTCGATGGGGCAAGATTGTTGAAAGGTGGGCCTTAAGGAATCCCACATCAGTCAACGTCAGTTTATAAAAATATTGGTAGGACTATAGATAGATCTCAGTAGCAACAATGTGTATGCTTTATTCAAAAGGAAAACTGGAAAGGAAAAAATGAACTGAAAAAGATAAAGGAAATGATGTATGCAACTCAGAAAGATAAGCGTGTCTGAAGTCATAAAGGATAAGGAAATGGAAGATGGCTTCAACACCAGGATGACTAATCAACTTTGAAGGAGAAATGGGATAGTGTCACAACATGAAATTTAGCAAAATGCGAAAATATGGGTATCGCAGTATGTAAAATGGAAAAGTGGAAATGTTGGTGCAGCTACATAGGAAGTGAAAAAGCAGAAATGATAAGCATGGTCGTTGTGTAACAACAAACATCAAGATGCGCAAAAATTTGTTGTGTAACAACAAGCGCTTATGACATGTATGAGGAAAATCACCTCCGTTAAGTTGTCGATCAAAGCATGTTTTTCTGAAAGATTTAGTGATTTTTGAAAATCACATCAGCATTAAAATGCGATCGGCTATGAACCTGAAAATCTTATTACAAATTCCTGCATAAAAATTGTGAGATTTGTGAAGAATATGAAAAACATAAATAAGTACGAATGCGAGAAACTCAAAGAAATAAACTGCGTTTTTATACCTGTTTTTTTTTTTGTCTTTGATTGTTGTGAAAGTGACTCAAAGAGAAACATAAATCATGAAAACAACTCAGGAATTTTTAGAATGTCCATTGTAAATTGCCAGTTCAAGAAATTGTTTGATTCTCTTAGAAAAGAAAAAGGAGACTTGCATATGTAAATCATTAGAATCTCTATGACTAACTTCAAAAAGAAGTAATGCTTCCATCTCTCCAATGCAATTCCATCAAGCAATAAGTAGGTCCTCAAACTTGTGACTAGGAAACTAACCTACTATAATAGCAATGCATTTATGCAACATGCACTTGAGAACAAATGAGTGATAACAAAAGTTGTTCTTTTCTTTTTATTCTTTACAAATGTGAAGCATTTGATCTTCCAAATCATTAGTCAGTCTATCAAAATTTATTTTAAATAGTCTAGGGACTGCATGTATGGCAAGCAGATTAATGATTAAAAAAATTATTGCATCACACTTCAAAATCTGTAGTTTTATGTGAGATATCTTATAAATTCAGTAGCAGTGGCTATGGATCCTCTTGTAATGGCATCCTTTATCATCTTGTCTCTGGTGTATTTATTATCACCGAAGGACATGGCAGCTCCAGCCACAACACCACTTATTAAAGCATTCTTCCAGTCTCGCCTACCATGAATCCTTTCTACTCCATATTCTACTTCAGTATACACACCAGCTACCGCACCCCACTTGAATCCCTCCTTTCCCATATTATTAAGTGTATGCTCAAGATCATTCTTTGTCACACTTCCTTTACTCAAATAGTTGTAAGTCTCTTCAACAAGCACACGTGAAGAGCCCACAATTCCAATTTTGAGAAACCCATCAACTATTCGATTGAGCAAGGGATTGCCCATATCAATCACCACACCCACAGTAGGCAAATGAACATTGGTAGAAATTCTTCCATGAGGCATCTTGTCAGGTGCTCTGAATCAGTGTTGAATTGTAGTGATTTGGAAGTACAAAGACCTGCAAAAATATAAGGAAACTTGGATCTTCAAGGAGATTCTCGAAGTAGCAAGCACAAGTGAGTGCTTGGCTTGAGAAAAATATTCAACTTATATATTTTCTTGCATATGAAATGCAAGATATTATTTAATTTTGTGAAAAAACAAAAGAGGATTGTGCTTTGAAAATGCGTGTAGGGGAACGTGAGATAACTGTACAAAATCTGATAATGAACACCTTTTGTTGTTGAAGTTTAACCTTCCTCTGTGATTTGTGTGAGGATGATATGGAGATCCAAATTGTGACTTTGGCATTGAATGAGGTGGCTATCAAGAGTTCTCTATATATCGACGACTCGTATATATCTAACAAAATCGGTGGCATCAAATTTTCGGGTGTTGCAATGGTTTAATGCAGAGATATATCAACGACCCATATATGTATGTATGAAGATAGCCAGCCAATAGGCGGTATTCCTAGCTCACGAGGAAAAAGTAAGCGTCCTCGGTACTGCAAATAAATTTCACTCTATATCGCATTACTTGTTGTTGAAGATGAAAGGTATTTCACAAATGGGTACACATTCCTGGAATGCCCCCATTACATATCAAAGACCTGCCCAAAACATTGCAAGTCACAGACTATTCGAATTACTTGTTTTAGCTTGCCAGTAGTGAAGTGCAGGCTGCTCTGGAAGCCAATTTGGTAATACTTAATACCTTTTATGAGTTGGATCATCCTGTAGTATGCCAAAGACCCATAATAAATTTTTTATTCCCATCTCTCCTGGATGCCACATCATGTAAAACAACAAACAACTGATTAATTTCAAATCTGAAAGCAGATACGATCATATTGAAGCATGATTGGAGGGATACGTACTAGTTGTTTACTAATACAGGATGATGTGTTGGATCAAACGAATAAAATCGTGTTGCCAATAATAGGAATGCCAACTAATCATCATTTTTTAAGCAACTGGTTTTGATTTGATTTGAAAGAGTTTGTTCAGATGAGGTGGACAATCAACAAAAATGATTGCATCGTTAGGATTTGGGTAAAATAATTCAATCAACAACCTAATTATAATTCTTGATATGAAGCTCAAATTAAACATGGAAATCGGGGAAGCAAATCATAGTTTCTTAATTATCGAAAAAGATAAGAGCTATCACACGAGTTACGTTGGGATCCTCGTTCATTGGGAGGCTAGGGTAGTTTGCTTTTTATCACAAATCTGGAGATATATTTCTAAAACAAAACTATTTTGTTGTTGTTGTGTTGAAGTTTTTTTTCAATGATCGTCGATAGACATGAGATCTTGGATGAGTGGTTTTGAAGTGTTCGAGGGTGTTTGTAGCTAGTCAAATGTATGGATCAAGAGTTTGCGTAGAATTTCAAATTTCTTATATTGTTTATTTATTCAATTGAATCTTATGCAGTGGTTTCTATACATTTAAGATTGCTTTTGTTTTGTTGCAGTTTTTATTCCAGGTTACAGGATAAATACGGAGGACAAGGTGACGTTGATGCGACTCAAAACTAGAAAGAAACCAAACCAAGAAGACATAGTTCAATCATGGCACAGTAACAACAAAAACATCATTGTTTCACCATGTAAAATTTCGTTGTAACATCATGTAAAATTTTGTTGTATCAGCATGTAAAATTTTCGTTGTATCAGCATGTTGTAACAACATGTAAAATTTTCGTTGTATCAGCCTGTAAACTTTGGTTTTGATTTTATTCATCTAATGTTTTATTGTGTTTATTGTTAAGCATATTTGCAAAAACATTCATTCCTGAAATCAAAATCATCCCTATTTTCTTATCCTCGCGATCGCACGAAGCACGGAGGAGAGCATACTTATTCTAAGTAAAAGAAAAATTGAAAATTAAAACGTACCTACTCTATGATAATTACATCTTAGAAATAAGTTACGTGTATTCAAATATCCAATGGAGCCAATCACACAACAGTAACAACAATATGTTCAGTGGCAATTTTTCGAATGAAAAATAGAATTTTACAAGAATGAATGAATCTAGTTGTTGTAACTGTAAATTAACAAAATAAAAAGAAAAAATAAAAGAATATAGCCTGGTAGTCGTTTGAAACCATCATTCAATATAGATTTTGTAGGCATAGTTTCCCTCATTCAGATCATGCTGCAACTCCTCATTTTCCTCCTCAAGTTCCTTAGATGTTCATTCCTTGTTCGTTTCTGGAGGAGTATTTAAGCTCTGGGTTGTTGTCAAGATCTCCTCTTCCTGAGAAGAAGAAATCCCAGATTTCTCTAGGATATGAGTGAGTTCTTCCAATATAACACTCATGGTTAAATCATATTGCAAAAGGGGTTCTTACAACACCCAAATCAAAAAAAAAAAAAAAAATGAAAATCACACTTGTTGAAACACATGAAAACCTCTTCACAATTGCAAAAATTGAAATTTCAGAAATTGAAATTGCTAGAATTGAGATTGAAGAAATTGGAACACTCCCTACATGCCCTTACCCATACATCACCTCAAAGTTAGGAGCATGACTAATCATACTTGCATGAAAATTCAAGATAAACCTCAACCCATTGTACTTCCCCGACAATGGCACCAAAATGTTAGGTGGAAATATTGTCATTTAATTTCGTTGTAGTACTTGCCCAACTATTTAATTTTTCAATCCGAGGTTCGTAGGCTTATGAAGCACAAGAACTATATATTCAGGATTGAAGTAGAAGTAATCTATTCTAAATTTCTGAAATGAAATTAATCTAGGAAATCATTGAAAGACTAACTAGGAAAGCAAGAAATTAATATAGGAAAGCAATACAACATGTGAAGAGTTGAATGACAAAAGACATATGTGAGCTCACACAATAAATCAATCTCAAATTATATTACAAGAATCAAATGACAAAGCATGAAAGAATCAAAGCTAAGAATCCCCTTCTCCTAATTACAAGACTAAATTATGAATTACATTAATCCCCTCATGAAGAGAGAACACTCTCTTATATACATGAGTGTCATAATGACAGATCCACTATTCTCTCAACCACTCTCAACTACTTTCCCATTATTACAAGATATGATCCCTTCAAATCCTCCACACATCTCTCACAAATCTTGGATAAGATGTGCCATCAAAATCTCCATGATCTTCTCCTTTGAATATGCTTGAATGATTGTCGCAAATATTCTTCAAATCTTCAAAGCTTGAAGTTGAAATTCCAATTTGAGGCTAGGTGGTAATATTTGACTTTGTTGAAGTCTTCAAATATACCTGTACACATCATAAAACTCATCCAACTTTGAGATATAATGAAAATATGTTAATTTCCTAATATTTAATCACGAATTCACTTATAATACTAAAATGAATACAATGGAAAATAATAAGGAGAAACCCAAATATCATTATGGAAATGGTATGATAAAAGGTTAATGGGAAAATGAAATGTATGGAATAGTGAAGGAAAATGTGGATGAAAATACGACATTTCTGAGGCCCAATAGTTACATTTGAAAATTTCTTACACTTGAATAAATATTTTCCTTTCTTTTTAGGTAGAGTAGGATAATAAATAAAAGTTGCATGTTGTTAGTTTAGCTTAAAGTATAATGCAACCTCATTTTACATTTTCTTTTTAATAAAATAACTATGAGATACATATGTATGTGATTTAATCTCATTGATATCATTATTTTTTGATATTTTAGAGTGTGTTTTTTGACAAACAGTTTTAGAAACGTTTTGTAGGTATTCATCTAACAACAAGTGGACAACTCCAAGGAGACAAAAAGGGAAGTATTTTACTTCGAACGAAGATTTTTCTATATTTAAACTCTGTTGTCTTCTTAAGCACCAATTGGATAATGAATTTTTATTATGCTTAGAAACTTCCCACTTTTAATTAGCCATTTTTTACAAGATTTATATCTTCCTTTCTCTCAAGGCATATTTCATGGAAGTTGCTCATAACCTCCACCACTAGAGGATATAAGGAAGTGACACTTTGTCTTATCAAACCTAGAGGTTACTAGTACAATTTCCCCAAGAACCCTGAGTAGGTGAGTAAAATATCTTTATGAAAGAGTAGTAAGAGGATCTGATTAGTGGTTAACCATGTAAACATCAATATAGCTTCAAAAAATAATAAAGTGAGTAGGCACTGAAGATACCTTTCTGTTATTTCCCATCGGTACCATCCACTACACATTAAAAATGCTTGACTATACCATATCTTCATATTGGTTACACCCACTTAAGTATCCCTTACATCAAGACAATCTATAAGGAATACATAAAGAAGAGTCATCCTCTAACTTAAATACCATCCTAGTCCAAAATAAAAAAAATTGTTAGAGATGCCTCCCCATCTCCTTGAAAAAAGAAATATTCAAACAAAAATCTTAAAAGATGGTGGACCAGTCTTAGAGGCTAACCCATCGGGATACTGAACATGTTTAATGGCAACAAGTAATGGCCTATGGTATGACTAGGTAAACCCGTCGGAGTACTGAACATGCTTGTTGGCAGCAAGGCATTCTACCTAGAGAGGGTGATGATTTGACAAAAAATAAATAAAAATCCTAAATCTTAAAACATGTCCTAATGTACGACACTACTTATAGGAAAAATTGAAAAGAAGTAGGCATGGTTAAGCAAAGGTAAATGAACTCCATCAATCTTCCATTGGGAACCAACTTTATGTTAGGGTCCTAACCTGCACATAGGTAGAACAATATATTCAGATGTAATAAAGGTCAATATTAATAAGGCCTTTCAATAAAATAGAATAAGGCGGATGTAAGAAGACCTAATAGAAGCTTCCGCTTCTAGAAGGATCTTCCTCTAGATGCTTCTTTTTAGTATAAATAGGAGT
>JASDQU010504299.1:4088-34728 GCA_032191745.1 Picea mariana | reverse complement strand
AGAATCGCTTCAAGCACACACCACTTCATAACAAAAGTGCATCAAGCTTTTTGATAATATAAAGCTAATAAATCTAGAATTGTGGACTATGTAATGATTAATTTGTATTTGTGTATGGCAGGTAAAGAGGAAAAGATCAAAGGATGCTAGGATAAAGTGATAAATCAAAAGCTGGATGAAGGGGGAGGTTAAGACACTGGCCAAAGGCTAAGAAGGAAAAAGAGTGAAATAGAGAAAAGGAGAGAGATAAAATTGCTCTCAAAAACCCATTTATTTTGGTCGCTAACATCTGGTCTATACGACTGATCCTCTACAAACCTGTAGCCTTTCTGTAGCCTGCTCTGCTTATTCAAAAAAACTGAAAGTAATCTACCTACTCAACGAAAGATCTTATTCTTGTATCAATCCCTACACTAACCAATAGAGGCAGATTGATCAAGTAAAACTAAATTTCCAAAGCAGCCAAGAAAGTAATTGACTTGCTAGTATCATGCTTGTTCTTGACCCCAAAGATGAAAAATACCATAGCTTCTGGAAATGCCATTTGAAAATATGACAAGACCAACCTTCATCTGAAAGAAATATTTTTAGATTAATGCTGCTCATAGACTCCAAATAGTCAGGAAAAGGGTCATCAAATTCACAAAGCAATACCTCTTTGGACTGTTGATCCAACTGTAAATTGAAATGATGTTGAAGGTTGTCTTTACTAATCTCACTGTTGAATGCAGGCTGCTCGAGATCTGTTGGAGAAACATATAGGATGGACCGCTGATCTGGACTCTTCAACTCCTCACCTTCTTCTTCGTATCTGTTGCAAACCATTTTTGTCTGCAAATCTGGAAACTCAAGGCTTCCCTTAGTATTTGTCTTAGATCTGAAATTATCTCTTGCTGATATGTCAATTTGCTCATCATTTTTCAAATTTTCAAAAGGGATAATCGGATCTTCATCACAAGCATATTTAAAAGATGCATTTGATACAATGTTAAAAGCATCACAATGGTTATCATAATGTGAATCATCAATCTCTCGATAAGGAAGAGTATTCTCTATAGCAACATACTCTTCATGAACATCTGAATCTTTAGTTAATAAATGAAATTCATGACAACACTAAGGATAGAGAAGATCATCTGGAAAATGGTCTTTACAAAACACATGAAAAGAAGCATGAAAATCTGCCAAAGAGTTGATACTGGCATAAGGCAGAGACCAATACCAATCATGAGCAATTCCCTCTAATGAGAAACAGAAGAGTTGGATCTAAACATCCTCATGCACAACTTGCAACCGATGCATGTAATCATGAAAGTCCAACAAATGTTCAGCTGGCACTTCCTACTCTTCTCCTCGAAATCTAGGAAGACTATTTTCCCATTCATCTCTACTAGGCATTGGATTAGGGAAACCAACAATTTTTGAAAAATCACAGAACACATACCTCATAGCAAAGATCTAGCTCATGTCATACCAGTGGAGTCACCAATAGATTTTTGAACAATGGAGTCTCCACTAAGTTCATCCTTCATGGAGTCACCAGATAGATGATTACAACCAATGTAATGTCTAATCTTTTTCTATCATCAAGGAGTAGATATAATGTTGTCTCCCAGGGAAGCTAAGCTTCAATCTCCTCTCCCCGACAACGACGCCAATTTGTTATCGCTCCAAGAAACTCTTTGGGCTTGTAAGCCAAAGATGCTTGGTAACTTAAGAATATGATAAATTAGGTATGCTTGGAACAATGGGATATCTCAATGGCTAATGAAATGGACCACTTATCATGCATTCAAATAAGACAATGCTTTTAGAAATCAATAATCAGACATCAAAGTTTGAACAGGGGATGAAGAATACTAGTCTAGATAACCAAATACAACAATGTGCAGGGTCATACAGGATAGAAAGAAGTCCTTTAATTCAATTTCATGAGCTTAATAAGAAGATAACATTTCTTAGAAGCTGAGCTAAACTAAAATAAAGTATAGAATGATGAAGTACATGAACAAATCTGACATTGAAAGAAAAAGAAGACTGTGATTCTATTATCAAGATAAGAGTCTAGTACAATAGAAAAAATGTATCCAAGATTGAACCCTTAGTTCATCTCATATCTTCAGATTTATAGCTTTACAATAAAAGTTTAGATCCTAGAAGAATGGATCAGATATGCTAAAGATAGAAAGTCAAAACAATTTTACAAAAAGAGAGGAAGAGATCCTCAAAATGAAGTCAATTCCTCATTTTATGGTCTTCAGATCATGTAAAACCTTTTTGATGTGCAGATAAGCCTTCCAAGGCTATTTGATATCTCTTGAGGAAGATGAAATTTGAATTTACCAAGTTTGGAAATAAACCCTAATTCACTGCCCCCAAAATAGGTGCCAAATCAACTTGAACACCTCTTCAAACCTCTTTTGCATCAAATATGGATTTTGGATTTGATACTATAATTCAATATGTATCTTTGGAAAGCATTTTCAAGAGATTCGGTTGAGAAAAACTTCAATCTGGGAAAAAATACACCTTCCCTGCCTGTCTCAGGTTTCACCATCTCTTTTTTCCTGAATCCAAACCTTTATCTTTTGAAAAGCAGAGTTTTCAACAGCTAACTAGCAAAGTTCAAGGCGGAATAGTTGTTGAAAGTGCAGATTTTTTAATGAAAACTGCCTTGGGAAAAATCAATTTTTTGAGTAGTGGAGAGTCCTTTTTACATGCTTGAATAGTCGATTGACATCTAGAAATACTAAGCTTTCCAATGGTACTTTCAAATATTCATTTAGAACTCAGGAAGGTAGTTAAAAGTCCCCCGCAAGATCGGGCATCATTTTACAAACAAATTTCAGAATGAATTATTTGATCGCTAACAGGTTCCACTTTACTTGGGTCCAATTCCCAAAACCAACCATCCACTAGCTATCCTTCACAAGGAGGTGGGGGCCAAAATTCTTCTCAAGGGAGAAGCACAAACCCACCAAACCCCCCTCAAGGGTCAGGTACACAACCTTCTCACACCATGGGTGGAACTAATCCTCCACTGCCACCCCACATGCCATATTTGGGCTCCCTCAACATACTTGATCTAAGTAAGATCATGAATGATCCTATATTGAATGACCCCACATGGCTCAATATGCCTACCAAGCTACCTTCAGACATTCCCAAGTTTGAAGGGAAATCGGGGGAAGATCTCACCAACCATGTCACGACCTTCCATTTATGGTTCTCTTGAAACAACATCATGGATGACTCCATCTGTTTAAGGTTATTTCAGTGCACACTCACAGGTCCATCAGCCAAATGGTACGTGGATGAAAAATTAAGGTCCCATGTGAATTTTGAATCCTTGGACAAAACATTTTTGACCTTCTTTCAACTACTAGTTCGTCATGACAATGGTCTAGAAGTTCTCTCTGAGTGTAAACAAACCTAAGCCATGCATATCGCCGACCACATTCATGAATGGCGTCAGCGACATAGTTTATGCAAAGAAGAAACCACCAAAGAGAAATGCCTCGATTGTTTTCTCAAAACACTCGTCTCTAACCTTGCCAAAGATGTGGCCTCCACCTTCCCCCAAAATGAAGAGGAAGCCATCAATAAGGTTCAATAGTACGACCTCATTTATGCTCGGTCAAGATACTTATATACAGTACTACCTAATGCCCTGATACCCATACCATTTGGCCAAGACAAACTTGAGATGTCTCACTCGATGGATATATTGATTGATACCACAACACACCACAATCTGTACATCCAACCACCACCTATGTACGATACACCCCAATATCCATCGATGTNTCCTCCACCCATGAGTGGACCCTTGCCGAAACCCATCATGCACCCGACCTCTCAACCATGTTCTGGTACCCCCTCTACCTCAACTTATAACATAGGCACTAGTAAAAGCGTTATGCCTTCCTATGCACCCTACGGGTCATTTCCACAAAATAATCCATATTTTCCATTTCCCAGTCCTCCACAGCCAATTACTCCTCCACAAGGACAACCACATGCTAGGGTTAACCTTGTTCAACCCTCTCCCATTCAACAATTTCAAAATTTTGAACAACTGAATATGGAAAATCCATCCCATCAACCGAATAATGTCAAAAAGAAAGGAAAAAATCGAAACAATAATAACCTGGGACCAGGTGAAAATAACCCCCAACAAAACCAACCTGCTAGGGGCAACCAAAACCAAGGTAACCAAAATCCTCAAAGGGTAAATAAAAAAAAAACGCCAAGGGAGGAACAAAAACAACCTTCGAACAAACTTCCCTTGTTCCCTTTACAGTGAGCATGGTCAGTATACTCCACATTTCCCCCAAATTGTTGACTTCAAACGAATGAAAGATTCCATGAATGTGCCACATCCTCCAGCACCACCTGCCCCTCAACAGGCCCCACAACAGTATTTGTAAAAACCATCCCTGGTTGTGTTGAAAAACCCTATTCCACACCAAGGTGTTATGAATACTCAACACAAGATGCATCCTACCCCACCACAAATTGGACAGTATCAAAACCCTAGAAATCCAACGGATTGCAATATCCTCCTAACTAGCGAAGAAGAAGTTCTTCTGCAAACATGCAATCACCAATACATCGCACCCCTTGAATCTACTCCCACCACTTCAGACGTAGTTCCAACTACATTTGAACCACCATTGATGATTCCACACCCTAACATTGAACCCACCATTTGTATCCCTCTCATCTTGTTATGACGGAATGGCAACAACCCTCAGGCTAGAGAGACACACAATTACAGTTTGGTCGATGACTTGGTGCAATATCCTACAGCCATGTCCATCTTGGAGATCCTCCAAACCTGTCCAAATCAATGGAAATACTTACTATCCTCCTTGGGGGCAGTTGACCCAGTTGATACTAGACTCATCACATTTGATCTAGATCGTGGGGAACCTCATCTCCCAATTTGGTAGCTTTCTAGATACCAATCAAGATTCGAAACATCATGGTTCATCAATGTATCATTGATGAAGGTGCATTCACATGCATCATGTCTAAAACTGTATGGCAGAAAATTGGCTCTCCTGAACTCATACCATCCGTCATCACTTTGAGAGATTATGACGGACAACCATCTTCTCCTGAAGGGATCTTTCAAAATTTCCTCGTTGAACTCTGGGGAAAACTATCCTTATCGACATAGAGGTTATCGACGCCCTGCTTGATTAAAACATCTTGTTTGGATGTAGCTACATGTACACTATGAAGGCAATGGCCTCTTCTTTATTTCGAATGATTATGTTCCCCCACAATGGGAAGATCATCACCATTGACCAAGTTTCACATTACGAGACTAATCACTCCTCTAACATCGATAACATCTTACCTCTTGTCCACACTAATTCCGATGTATATCCACTTATGGATATGGGCCCTAGAATTTTCAAGGACCCATCTTTGTTGGGGGCATACGATGAAGCACCACTACTCATACACCCCTTAACACAAGTGTGTGTCATATCTTCCAATGGAACTAAAATTGGAGATACCATTCCTCCCACGAAGGCTTCTCCACTCCCTGACATCCCATTAGTGGAAGAAATCATACCTCAGGAATCCTCTGAGAACCCTACAACACCACTTATCCCCGATTTCACCCTCCCCCGAGGTCAAATCTCGGTTTGGTAGACAATACCCCAAACCATTACTCAAATTCCCTTCTTCTACCCCCCACTGGGATTACAATATTTCCAGGTAGCCGCAACACTTACGCTTCTGAACATGGTGCTCACCATTCTAGTATGGTATATACACCCACCCATGATGGTTCCTCAACCATCCCTCCCTCCCCAAACAGAGGGAATCCTAATGCATATTCCAATACTAACTCCGACCACACCTCCCTCACCCCCACTTACCAGCACCACCGTGACGACTGGGGGAAAATGAAGAATAAAGAGCCCACTACTCCACTTCCTCCCCAAGTTCAACCTCCTTGCACACTTTGTGAGAGAAAGGGACACCCCACAAATAAATGTCCCTCTCTCCCCGAGTTACATAATTTGATCCAACTCCCTCAAGCAACCACATCACTTGTGACTTCACCAAGCACACCTAGTACTACCACCACGTTCCCCACTACAACCAGTAAAGGGCTGCGAACCAAATTTGCATGTGCCATCTGTTCAGAGTATGGCCACTACACTCATCATTCCCCTGTGCTACCATAATTTCGATAGACACTAACGATAGTACGCCAAATCTTTCAGCAAGACCTCTCTCCACCCACGTCATCAAGTACCCACGTCACTGAAATCCATTATGTCACAACCTCATTCTATGACCGGATGAGGTGCCCTTACTCTCTTTGTGAATCACTTAATCATTTCACATACCAGTGTCCTTCGATCATTGAATATAGGCATTGTCAAATGGCCCTTATTCAAATTCCTCCAACCACCCCACTTTCTGCAATGCAAATGATTTCCCTATTCCTTCTCCAAATACTAATCACATAACCTCTCCTAAACTTGAGTCACTTCCCACCCCTCCATGGTTCATGGATAGACATTCTGAGGATTTGCCCCCAAATCCTCCCAACTCTCTGGTTCATTTCCCTCAAGAAATATTATCCTCGACCACAGTTTACAACCCACAGTGTCTAGACATTTGGTTTATGTCAAGCATGGCATCGAACCATGGTTGTGATACCCCCTCTACTTCTTCACCACCTGAATACAATCACATGGTGACAATCACCAATGTTACTTCCCTGGATCCCATATATTCTCACATTTTTCACTACGATGAAGATATCCTAGAGGAACTAACTACCCTCTATTTCCCATGGAACGCACTCCATCACAGAGGACTCTTTCTCTCACAAGAATCCTTTGAACCTCCTATCCAAGCCTCCATATGTGCAATTGAAACCAAGGATTTTATTCCATTGGGGCACATAGACTGCTTCAAAAACCTGATCCCTACCCCTGATGCTTTTGAAGAAGGCAACATGGCCAAAATTTCCCTCACTATCAAAATTGACATTTCCATCAAACTAGGAATCACAGAGGAAATCACCATTGGTGCCACATGCTCCTCTGAGGAACTCACAGCTTACAAATCCCTTTTTCAGGAATTTAGGGATATTTTTTCCTGATCATATACATAGATTCTCAGCCTCGATCCTTCTATTGTTGAACATCACATCGACACATGGCCTGATGTCACCCCAGTACGTCAAAATAAACACCCACTTCACCCATCCAAAGCCCCGGCTATCAAAGCCGAAATTGACAAACTACATGCTAGAGGGTTCATATACCCCATCTTATAAATGTCATGGATCTCCAACCCCGTCCCTGTTAACAAAAAACATGGAACTATTTGCATCTTCACTAACTTTCGTGATATTATTCATGCTTGTCCCAAAGACAACTTCCCAATGCCTTTCATTGACGAAATTATCGATGACTGTGCATGCCATGAAGCCATAACCTTCATGGATGGGTTCTCTGGCTACAATCAAATCCAAATCCACCCAGCATATCAGTATAAAACCACATTTACCACCCCATGGGGTACATTTTCATATCGTGTCATGCCTTTTGGACTAAAAAATGCAGGCATGATGTTCCAATGGGCCATGACTTACATTTTTTATGATCTTTCTCACATCATCCTTTCTTACTTGGATGACCTCACTGCTCGATCCAAAAAATGAACATAGCATCTAGATGACTTACGAATCATTTTTCAATGATGTTGCCAATACAATATCCTCCTAAACCCCCTCAAGTGTGTATTTTGCGTCACTATCGGATGCCTCCTAGGGTTCATAGTCTCCCAACATGGCATCACAGTGGACCCTCTCAAGGTCCAAGCTATCACATAAATTCCACCACCTAGGAATTTTCACCAACTGCAAATCCTACAAGGAAAAGCCAACTTTCTTCGACGCTTTGTCCCAGATTATGCCACTCACATGCATGGTTTCCTTTGCTTACTGCGTCATGATATCCCCTTTCGATGGGATGAACATGCCCAAACTGCATATGATGATTTAAAAACAACACTATCCAATGCCCCTTTGATTATTCCTCCCGACTGTGATCGTGATTATATCCTCTACTTGTCGGCCTCAACTGTCTCAGTAGCAGGAGTCCTCATCCAACTAGGAGATGATAGCCACAAGCATATTATTTACTATATTAGTAAAAACCTTTCAGGACCCCCCCTGAAGTACAATCATGAAGAGAAACTAGCCCTCGCAGTTGTTCTCAAAGTTCAAAAACTTCATCATTATATCCTGCTTCAAACTACCAAATTCGTAGCAAATTCCAACCCCATGTAGTACTTGCTTATTCAACGACAAATTAATGGTAAATTTTCCCGATGGATCATCATCCTTCAAGAATACGACCTAGAATTTTGAACTCCCAAAATCAAGAAATCACTCATTCTCACCGAACTGATCACAACGTTTCCCTCAAACACTACAATTTCACCCATCAATATGGATTTCCCCGACTAACACCTCTTCTACATCCCCTCAGATGACCCCTAGTATGGAGACCTTCTCGTCTACCTTCAGACACAAAATTTTGGGTCTCATCTCTCACAAGACAATCGTCGACACATTTTCCATTAGGCCCCTCACTACCTCCTCATCGGTGAAATCTTGTATCGACATGGGGTCGACACCATAATCTGTCGATGTTTGACCATCGACGAAGCAGATTGAGTCTTAAACGATTTCCATAGCGGAGCTTGTGGTGGCCACCTCTCAGGGATGTCCACCACCCAAAACATCATTCGAGCCAGATACTTCTGGCCCACATTGTTTCATGACTACATCCACGCTGTCAAATGATGTGATAGATGCCATATTTATGCAAACAAATCACGAGCGCCGCCCGCTCTTCTACATCCAGTCATCACTGTCAACCCCTTCTGCAAATGGGGCATAGACTTCATGACTTCCAATCCTCCATCTAGAAATGGACACAAGTACATTGTCGTGGAAATATATTACTTTACCAAATGGGTCAAAGCCATGCCTACCTTCAATAACACCATTGACACAACAACATGTTTTTTCTTCAACCACGCCATTACTCGCTTCAGAGTCCCACTACAATTAGTATCTGATCACAATAAACAATTTGAGAATGAGATATTCATTGAACTCTCCTCAAGGTTAGTCTTCTCCCATGAGTTTTCCTCCCCATACTACTCTCGGTCCAATGAACATGTTGAGGCTATCAACAAAGTCCTCAAAACCATGTTGCAATGCACTGTCAAAAAACATAAGACCAATTGGCATCATATGTTGTTTTCAACATTATGGGATTATCGCACGACTGTCAAAATTGCCACTGATTTTACATCATTTCATATCGTCCATGGGATCGAGGCCACCCTCCCCATCGAGTGTGAAATTCCCACATTACACACCACCATTGAGCTATTACCTGACACTTCTCCAATGGAGTAGTGCTTTCTGAACTTAGAGTCACTGGATGAAGATCATCGATCTTCCTTATAGAAAAATGTGACAACAAAAAAATGGTCTAAAGCCACCTTTGAACACCATGTCAACCTTTGCTCATTCAACGAAGGAGATCTCTTCCTAGCCTACGATATCACTCACGATACTTTTGGACATGGGAAATTTGAGTCATTATGGCATGGACCCTACATCGTCAAACATTGCCTCACTAAAGGTGCATACATCCTGGCCTCTCCAGAAGGATACCCTCTCAAAGAACCCATCAACGGGTTGTACTTAAAGAAGATTTACGCCTGAGCATAGTCATTCTACACTAAGATTTTTCTTTGTACACATTTGTAGAGTTTTTAGTTTTCTTTTTTCACCTCCACTCTTCATGTCTGATCTACCATTCATTTTATTGACAGATGAATCCTCCATCAGCCTACAACATCAATTACACTGATGGAGCTAGCTGCTAGACACAGAATCACGCTTCAGCCACTTGGGCCCTCTACACCCCCTCACATGAACTACTCCACTCCACTGAAATATGTTGGTCTCAACAACCAACAACCAATTAGAATACGTAGCCTTCATTGGACTCCTCATCGAGGCCAGTCACCGCCACATTCATCACCTTAACGTCTTATTAGATTCCCAACTTGTCGTCCTACAACTCAACAATGTGTACTATGTCCGCAATCCTTGCCTCTTTCGCAAATAACTGCAAGTTAGACTCTTATCTCACAATTTTGATTCAATTACATTTACACATATTCCATGACAATTTAATCAAATAACATATAACATGGCTAACCTAGTGTTAGATTGGCAATTATCACATCAAGACATCACCACACATACATAAATAATCAAAAATTGGTCACATCATATATATTCAACATCATAAAAACATAACAAAATATAATCACATGTAAACATCATGGAGATCCCTAACATGTATATATATATATATATATCGATCAATGTGTCATCAATGTTTACAAAACAATACAACATGTACATCACCCGTAGGCAAGTGAACCCCCGTCACCCCTATAGGTACAAAATGGGTGTCACACTACCCTACACAAAATAGGCTCACAAGCCTATATAAATATGAAAATATACAACACAGCACTCAAGGTGCCCCCAGAGCACCACCATCAGGTCCTCTATCTGCAAGAGGTGCCCCATCAGCTAGGGATTCTCTAGGTCTGGGGGATGGTCGCCCAGTCATCATTACCCTCGCTAGAGCTTCTCTATGGATCAAAGTCCACAAATCTATAGGGCCACCCACACACTGCTCCAGGACTCTCTCTTCATGGATATGGAACCACATGCCCTCAGGAAAAGCCTGCAATACCACCTCCAATCAACTTCAGAAATCCTCTAAATCCCCGATGGCCTCTACTTGAGGTGCATGCAATGGCCCTACAATTGGATCGTTATATATGTGCCTCATGTTGGCTCTCACCTCATCTTCTAGCCTCGCACCAGCCTCGTCCCTCCGATGTCACTCTCCCACCCATGGCTCTACCCGCAATGGTCTCACTAGCCCCTAACGAACTGACTCTCCAACCAACTCTGCCTCTTAGCCTTGCGACCCCACATCTGCAAAAACACAAACAATGATAGAATCAACATCCATCAAATCAAAATCAAAAAACATAATTACACCAACATACCTCTCTGGTCCCAATCCTCCCTAGGAGGAAACACCATATCCGGGTCATGCCAGAAGTCCATCCCACCATACATAAACCACAGTATAATATGTGGCATATGGCACCACACATGCACCAAGGTGGCCTTAAAATAGTGCCCACCATCCCCACCTCCATGCCATACAAAAATCGATGCCCACCACATCAGTCGTGGATCTCATGCCCAAGTTGTCGACAACAACAGTCTAGGGCACAACATGGGTACCCTCTCCAAAAACCACACCACCAAGATTGATCCAAAGGAAAACTCACCGGAGTCGGTTATCTGACACCGATGAAGCTTCCCCACCATATTGGCATGCAACATCAAACCCCAGGCAAAAAACTCCCCATCCAACACCCTCTGCAGAGTACTCAGTTGAACACCACTAATCCATTGAGTCGCTCAGGATCCATAGATCCTCAAAATCATCATTGCAATGCACTGCTGCAATAGCTCATCCATTGCCTCGATGCAGAAAACCAAACCTGAAATAATGTTCAGCCTCGAACAAAATCTCTGTGCGAAGTCTACCAAGTGTACATCCCCTAGAAACTGGGGATTAGCAGGTAGGGCCATTCCCCGAAAACAAAGCCCCATCAAGAAATATACATCCTCCATAGCCGAGAATGTCAACTACTACCCCCACACAATGAAGCACTGCATATCAGTGCTCCACATTGAAATCAGATACTGAAGCATGTACTCCTGTGACCGTATCAGTGGGAAGTTGAAGAAATTGAGCAGCCCACAAGCTTCCAAGAGTTTCTGAATTCCTGGCTGCTCTCTTACCACCTCCCTGAGGATATCCTAGTCCCACCCTCCATTCGACTAGCATGATGAACTGATCACCTACATTCACACAGAAAACACTTGATCAACAATCATCATTCATTACAACAGACTTATTTACCCTTTTTGACATATTTTGGCATTATGTAATCTCGAGCCATGGTCATTATATGAGCGTCACCTTTCAATATGTAAACATTCACATCCGAGTTATTACTAGTAGACGCGGGGGGTCCCTGACTTCCCCCTTCTGCGCTCGAGGATGCTCAAGATTGAGCCATGTTTTTCCCATGTGGAAATGGGTTCATCAACACAACAGGCTATTGTTGTGCCAATAGCTTTTGAGCCTTTCCAAGTCAAGGGCACAAGTGAGTCGGGTGGTCCTACGTTCAAAGGTTACACAGATACTTTGACTTTCTCTTCTATGTTTTTCCCCCACCAACATTGTTATTATCATTTTTTACCCCTTTACCCTTCTTGTTCCATTGTTTCTTCTTTCCTTCAGGCTGTTAGTTAGCCTTCAGTTCTGTCGAGTGCACACTATGTACATCCGACATTTGGGTAGGGGGAACAACCGAACTGGAGGTCTTTCTGGTCACAGTCTATTGTATCGACAATTGTTGCAATTGATTTGACAATAGGTCAGTGGAATTTCCTTGTGATGATCCCACAATTCCATCAGCATGGGGTCTTGACTTTTGTTTGTCCTTGTTGAGGATGGATCGTGGGGCATCTGGAAATATCTCATAGAGTAATCCGGACTGAGAGTAAATTAGTTCAAGTTGTTTCCCTCTCATTATCGCCTCCTCCTCTAAAAACACTCCAAAATTTGCTACATATTTGGATACAATTGGTACCAAATACTTCAGGAACCACTCCAGCAAGAAAATCGGTGGGACCTGTACCTTAATCAATCTCTTTCTACGCTGCCATTCTCGGATGTGATCAGATATATGATAAGCCTTAGTCTGCTCAAAGTTGGCCAACAATTCAATGTCGATATTGTATCTCACGGGTAATTGGAAATTCTTTACGAAGACCATCGCCTAATCGTTAAAGTAAGAATACCTTGAGCAGTCGAGCTCAATATACCATTTCGCACCACCCTCGATAAGAGTGCGTTGAAAAAGGTGCAACTAGATGGAGTCGTCTCGCAGTGAGTTTGACGAGCACCATAAGTGAAAGGTTGTCACGTGATCACCTGGGTATTTTCCAGGCTTGCCTTCTAATTTTGGAATATCCGAGGGCAACTTAGTCGGCATGGGGGGCCAATGAGGATCATGAAAAATTGGGTCATTGAGAAACCTTGAAAATTCTGGCAAATATAGTGTTTCCAGAAACGGTAGCTTGGGTTGAGTACTATGTACAGGAAAAAGGGGTCCTGGAGTTTGACTGGCACCAGCTTGCTAGGAAAATTTGGATTGTTGGCCAGGGTCCTAGTAGAAACCGTGGCCTTGACCAGCCTATAGAAATTTCATTTGTTGGGATATCATCGGCTAACTCCTATAATTGGACAACATGGGTTTGGCGGGGATTGTTGCTTGTGTTCCATGAATTTTGGAAGGAGATACCCCCAGTCRATCCGCCAGGCATAGGTATTGAACCCTGCCCAGGGTTCCATTGACCATGGAAGGGGTTTGCCCCGACCGAAATCCCTTGCAAGGGAACTGATCCCTACCAAGGATTCCAAAGTCCTTGTCAGAGGAAAACTCATGTACTTTCCCCCTGTGTAGGAATAGTACCCTGCATAGGATTATGTTGCCAAAACCCAGGGTTGCCCCCAGCCGAGATGGAAGCCGAAGAAAAAGAATTGCTAACAAACACATAGAACAAAGAGAACGACATGGATCCCACCAACGTAGTGTAAGATGAAGGTCCTAAATTGTCTGCTCCAAACAAGTTGTAGTTAGCATTCGTCCTGATGGGTTGTTGGAAAGCACCACCGAGCGAGGGGGACAGAGGAGGTATATGACCCCCACCGTAAGGGATAACATTAAATGGGACTGAAGTGCCCCTGGTAGACCCTTTCACGGGAGAATTTGAGCTCCCTGCCCCCAAAACCATGGTCTCTAAGGTGGAGTAGGTAAGGACTGAGTTCGAATCGAAGTCGGGCATCCCATATGAGAATGGAGGGTGGACCCATTGCAATCTGTGTAAACGGAGTAGTGGTCTTTGTCAATGACGGTATCAAACCACTGCCTGAGGTAGAGGGAGTCGAGACCATTGTGGTATGGACTGGTGAAGGTGGGTTAGGATGCAAAATACCCCCTGTAGTAGTAGCTGAAACAGGAGTATGAGGACTCTCGGATGAAGTAGAAACTTTTCTTCCATGGCTGCTTGTAAGACTATCTGGTGCTCAGAATGTGACACCTTAGGAGGGACAACTTGTACTAAGATTGGCGCCGACAAGTCAGTGATCGGAGGGTTAGCTGGCCCGAGAGCTTCTTCTCCAAGGTCAGAAATAGTAGGTTCCTCCATAGTCAAATAATCACCTCTCAGAGCAAGCTCAGGCACAGTTTCCTACGGCCATTTCACTTCAAATGACCATTTTTGGTCAAGTCTTCACCATAACGGTGGTGGTGGTGGCTCTGATGAAACCAGTGGTAGGCCCTGAAGGCTTGGAAACCGAAGGAGCTCTTGATCTTCCACTTTGTGAAAATATCAAACGACATAGTAAGGCTTAACTAGCATTTAAAACCAAGCACAAACTAGAAAATTTCATAGAAGACAAATCAAGCACACAACTATCTAGTAGGAAGAACAGTTACATCAATCAACACTAGAGAAACTAACCAGTGCAAGTGAAACTCGAACATGGAAGCACCCTCTAGGTATACTCTACAAAGTGTGACCTGACGTCTACCCTAGGTACCATGGTATATCCCTATATTCACCCGTGTAAGTCCCTAGAATATGGGAAACTAAGTTGCCACCTCACAAATAGTCACCAGGCGGGTACAGTCGACAGTCGGGTGGACCGCAATGAGCAAGATAACAAGTCTGAAACCTATCGAGGGTATTGAAAGAAAGTGGTCTAGAAGACAACAAAGGATCTCGAATGGATTCAAGGTCCACAAAGCTCCGTAGACAAATGAAGTTGGTAGTATTCCCACGACATATCCTCAATATGTGTTCTCCACTACGTTTAGTCTGGCTTTAGAGGGGTTATATCCGGTGCCTTTCCTCATGCGACCTCATGTTTATCCCCTGTGTTAGAGGGGGGTCCCAGATAAATTTTATGACACTAGACTTTAACACTCCCTAACTTTGACTCCAATTTTTTTTTAACAGCGTTGAAGAGTTTCATCTCCAACCTAATTCAAGGCCCTAACCCTAAACTAGTTGGTTGACCCTACAAACATAGAAATTCTAATTAATTTTAGATTTAGAGTTCGTTTTAATGGCTTGATTTACTCAAGGGATATGGCAGTGAAACTAGTGATGTTAGAATAGACGAAAAAGAGGAGAAAAAGACGAAACTTGAAAGAAAAATTACTTCTAATCAAAAGCAAATTTTTACAAGTAACTCTTCATAACCAACTTTTCTTTAACTAACTTTTTCAAGATCTTTGAAAAGAAGACCTAAAACAAAATTTCGCTTGACTACAAGATACTTATGTTTCAAGAAATCGGCAAAGAACTTAAAAAACATACTCTTTTTCCTTTCTAGTAAATAACCAACTCTAACTACTTTACCAAACTAAAAATAAAATCTCTTTTTTTTTAAATTGCTTCAAATAGAAAAACTAAAATAAATCTTTTTTTTTTCTCTTTTTGCAAAGCAAGTGAAAGGGGTAAAAAGAACACTAAAAAAAGACTGAAACAGATCTTTGGCCCACTGGGGATCCCAGGGAATCCCTAAAAAAACCAAACAGGAAGATCAATAATTGAAAAGACTTGCTTAAACCCTTTCAGAAGTAAACATAAGAAACTTCAAAAAGACAAGTAAACTGAATTCTAACCTGAGCTACGGTTGTAAAACAAAGACTCTGAATTGAATCAAGAAACCCTGAGAAGTATAAACCTCAATCAGGAAAGAGGTTAGCTTCCTCTTTTAAAAAACAATTCCTGAACCAAAGATGATGGTTGTTGCTTCAGCAGCCCGTGTATGTACAAAGATTGTTTACTGAGAAGAGCATGTATGTACATGGGTTGACTCAAGGCAGGGCGCGTACATCTTTGTACTTATTTAAAAAAGAAATAAATAGACAGTCTTATAGGGTAGTGAGAACTAGTATGGCACCTGAAGGTGACCATAATCCCTTAAAAGACTCGGAAAAATCAATGGAAACTCGAAAGGAAAAAAAACCGATGAGACAACCCAAAATCCCCTTAAAAAACCTAGAGGCTTCCCCAGTATGGTCGCTAGTTCTGCTAGCGGGAAAAACTCCCCTTTATCTACACCAGGGTTCAGAATGTAGGTAGATTGATTAACCATCTAAAACACAATTAATTCTCTATACTACCCCAAACATACCAAACCTCATATGAAGAAAGAAAATAAAAGGAGATCGGGTAACTATACCTCTAATCCCACATCTGGTGGTGACCTCCTCGCGCTTGGAATTTTCTTTGAATACACACCTCCTCCCAGGGTTGACCTGCATCCAAATATTGACAAACAAAAAAATACAAGCATGTTATTCCATATATAAGTTAGGGTTAGATGTTAGAATGTCAAACATAAATCAACAAAAGTATTCAATACACCATCATTTGGGACAGGAAAAGTAATTCTTTTATTAATAACACAATGATTATACCTTTACAACCAAAGTTGGTTATTGCTCCGGGAACCTGGTTTAGGCTCCTCTTCACCAAGCTCCAAGTGCACCTTTATATAAAATTATCCTCTCAACCTTCTGATCTCTTCTTGGGAAGTTAATGGGTTAAATGGGGGGAGAAGGGGATAATGAGTGAATGTTGAGGCAAATTATCACAAAAGGAGACAATATATTGGTCAAGGAGGGGAAGKGAAATTGGGTAGAGTTTCATTGTTATTATTCTTAGATGTGAAATGAGACCCCAACACCTCCTTTTATATGACAAAAGGATGGTTATTTGGTTGYGTGACAGGCTATAGAAGGTGGATTAGTTGGGAAACTAACCAATAGCCCGTAATCTCAACGAATTCCTTGCAACTTTTTTTTTTCAACTTTTGCAAGTATACACAGGTTGTAATGGTGCAACATGCATATGTAAGAGAGTTTTAGTGGTACAAAAAGTGTCTATACGTGGGAAGTAATGGTGCAAGGCACGTGCATCTTCAAAAATTTGGTTTTTTAGGAAGATAAACTCAACAGTTCTTTGGCAAAAAATGTGAGTAAGAGGGCCAAGGCCATGTATGCATGTGTATAGAAATTTAGGGTTATAACAACACACTCCATCATTCCCAAAGCAATCCATTAGGATATATCATGCATATTTAGGTCCAGGGAGAAACTAAAATGTGTCTCATGCTAGGAGAGAGAGGATAAGGCTTGAGGGAGACATATTGCAAGGTGAACTCAAGAAAATCAAGCCATCTAATTTCAATGGTGAGCACAATAAGGGAGAATAAGTTGAGGCATGGTTGTTGGAAATGAATAAATATTTCCATCTACATGGTTATCCCTCCAGGGTAGAAAAAATAATTGCAACTTGCCACTTCCAAAGAAAGGAATCCATGTGGTGGGATCAACTTAAGCAATCCAAACACCTTGATGAGAGGAAGGTCTCATGGAGACAGTTCAAAGGATATTTCCATGAGAAATATTTTTCAGAGAATTACTATGAAATAAATATGAAATAGTTATTTAAATTTAAGTTGGGAAGCATGAAAATGGATGAGTATAAGAATAGGTTATTTGAGTCATTGAAGTATGTGGACTTCATAATGAATGATAATGTAAAAATATAAAGTTTTATGAGTTAGTTACCCTCTTTCTACAATGACAAGATACAATATGATAACCCTGGGACTTTGGAAGAGGCCATAAGGAGAGAAAAACATCTTTATGAGCAAATCGTAGGGAGACCAGTCTTCCAAAAACCTTGGAATGACAAGATGAAAGGAAAAAAGGAGAAAAGGAAGAAAGGTTTTTAGTCACTCTTTTTCAAGAAAAACTCACAAGAAAATCAACAAGGACAATTAGACCAAAATGAGCACAAGAAAGTATATTCATTTGGGAAAAGGCCAAGGAAACAGTCTATACAATATTGGGGATGTGAGGGAAATCATTTATATAAGGATTTCCATCACAAAGGAGAAAGAATGAGGATTGTTCACAACGTTCAGTAGGTTGAAATAGTTCAAGATATAGGAGGAAGCATGCTAAGGATTTATGCACATTTAGAAAGCAAGCAAGTAGAGTATCAATCACCCATGATTGAAGTGGAATGTAAGATTGATAACCATCCCATATTCATTTTAATTGATTCTGGAGTTAACCATAGTTACACAAAATATAACATTGTTGAAATGTTTCACTTGCAACGGAGTAAGCATAAGAAATATTGGTTAGTTCAGTTAGAAACAGGGGATAAAAAGAAGATCAATGAGTTGGTTAAAGATTATCCAATAGAAATGAATGTCATCAACACAAAGTTGGATCTGAACATGATACCATTGGGTTCATATGACTTTCTAATTGGTATGGATTGGTTGGAAAAACACCATGTCATCCTATATTGTTACAAAAAGACCATAACTTGCCTTGATGAGGGAGAACCATAACCTGTCTTGATGAGGGAGAGAAGAAGAGAAATATTCAAGGCATTTCAAGAGTTGTAGTTGTTAGAGAAATTTCAACCATGCAGTTGAAAAAGAGTTTCAGGAAAGGATGTCAAGTTTTTGTAGCCCATATGGAAGAGGAAACCAAAGATAAAGTGGAAAACATTGAAGACCATTTAGTATTGAAGGATTTTGAAGATGTTTTTGGGGAAATCCTGAGATTTCCACCAAAGAGAGACATATATTTCTCTATTGATTTGGTGTCAGGATTTGCCTCGGTGTCCAAGAAACCTTATAGAATGGGAACACTAGAAATGAAAGAGTTACAGAGGCAACTTGAAGAGATGTTAAATAAGGGGTATATCCGCCCAAGTATGTCACCTTTTGAAGCCAGTTTGTTTTGTAAATAAGAAGAATGGAACCTTAAGGTTTTGTATTGATTTCAAATAGTTGAATAAGGTCACCATAAATAACAAATATCCTTTGCTAAGGATTCATGATTTACTTGATCAGTTGAAGGGTTCAAGGATATTTTCCACGATTGATTTGAGATCATGTTATCATCAAGTGGGGATGAAGGAAGAGAACATCAACAAGACACCATTCAGGATAAGATATGGGCATTATGAATTTACAATAGTGACATTTGGGCTATCAAATCCCTCAACAGTTTTCATGTACTTGATGAACATAGTGTTCAAGGAGTACCTCAACAAGTTGTGATTGATTTTTTAGATGATGTTCTCATATACTCAAGAACAAATAAAGAGAATGAGCAACATTTGAGAATGGTGCTGCAAGTTTTGATAGAGCATAAATTGTATCCCAAACTAAGTAAGTGCATCTTTTATCAATAGAAGATTCATTATTTAGGGAATTTATTTTAGCAGATGGGACAATAGTTGATCCCGAAAAAATGGAGGCCATTAGAGCATGGTCAATGACAAGAAATTTCACAAAGTTTAGATCATTTATGGGTCTTGTCAATTATTACCAAATATTCATAAAAGGATTTTTAAATATTATAGGCCTAATCACATATTTTCAAAAGAAGAGAGTAAAATTTGAAAGGACTCTCAAATGTGAAGAAAGGTTTCGATTGTTGAAGGATATTTTAACATGTGCACCAATCTTAAAGATTGCATATACATATGAATATTTTGTAGTATGAACAGATGCATGCAAGGAAGGGCTTGGTGGATTCCTCGGTCAAAAAGATCATGTGGTGTGCTATGAGTCTAGAAAACTAAAATGGCATGAAAGGAATTATGCTACACATGAATTGGAATTAGAATTCATTGTACATGCCCTAAAAATGTGGGGACATTACCTCATGGGTCAAATATTTGAGCTAAGGATAGACCATTGTAGTCTGAAGCATTTGTTTGGACAATCAACATTAAATGCCAAACAAACTAGATGGATGGAATTTATGAGTGAATATGACTTTGAAACTATGCATATCAAAGGAAAAGAAAATCAAGTGGTTGATGCACTCAGTAGAAGATCATGAAATGCATATTTAATCCATCAGCATGTTCAACACATATTTAAAGGAAAAAAATTTAGAGGCTGCAAATTCAGATCAACAATATTTAAAAATAAAAGAAACATTGCAATAAGGTATTTTACAACAAAAATTTAGTTATTATGAGCTAAAAGGGGATGCAATCCTCATGCATAGGGGGGAAATATATGTGCCAAACTCAGGAGAGATGAAAAATATAATGTTGAGGGAAATGAAATATATTCCATATATTGGACACCTAGGATATCAGAAGAAAATTGCAGATATAAGAAGACAATACTTTTCTCCAGGAATGAAGAAAGAAGTGGTTAATTACATAACCAAGTGTATAGAATACTAAAATTTTAAGACAAATCATAGAAATCCAGTGGTGATGATAAAGCCATTTCCCATTCCCGAGTGGAAATGGGAAGTGGTTACAATCTATTTCATTACAAAACTACCTAGAATTGTGAAGAAACATGATTCTATCATGGTGGTGGTGGATAAATTAACAAAGGATGCACATTTTATTCCTATGAAGACTACACAAAAGGAAAGAAACATTGCATAAATTTACATGAAAGAAGTTTGTAGGCTACATGGAGTGCCTAAGACAATAGTTTCAGAGAAAGATATAAAATTCACATCAAAGTTTTGGAAAGGTTTGTTCAAGGACTTTGGAACAAAATTAAATCTTAGTACAACGTATCACCGAGAGTCAGATGGGAAAACATAGAGGAACAACATAATCATTGAATATATGCTCATAATGTATGTGATGCAACATCCATAAAAGAGGGAAGATTACATCCATTTAGTGGAGTTTACTTACAATAATGGGTACCGAGCCTCATTAAAAATGAGTCCATTTGAATCATTGTATGGGAGGAAGTGTAACACACTAGTGAGCTGGGATAACCCAACAGATAGAACTATCATTGGGCCATAATTTTTAAAGGAAATGGAAGAGGAGATGGAAAATATCAAGCATAGTTCAAAAGCTTCCCAAAACAAGCAAAAAAATTATGCAAACAAGAATAGAGTTTTTAGATATTTTAAAGTAGGAGAACATGTTTTCCTAAAAGTGAAAGCTAAAAGAAGTTTGATAAGATTGGGTTGCTGCTCAAAATTGGCAGCAAGATATTATGGGTCATTCGAAATATTAGAAAAGATAGGGCCAGTTGCATACATGCTAGAATTTTCTGCATCCATGAGAGTGCATAATGTTTTCATGTGTCATTATTAAACAACTATGTGCCTGACCCTAACCACAATATAATTGATTGGACTATGATCCAGGTGGAAAACAAAGGGAGTTTCTGGGTGGAACTAGTACACATCCTGGACCATAAATTTAAATTTCTCATGAACAAATCCATAGGGTTGGTAAAGGTTCAGTGGAGTTGCTATGGTCCTAAATATGCAACACTGGAGCATGAAGAAACTATGCAGGAGGAATACCTGCAATTTTGTTTTCCAATTTTGAAGAAAATAAAAGTTGAAAATGCAAGACTCCATTTTTGGGCAGCTAGGGTTCCAGAACCACATCTCAAAATTTTTGGTCAAATGTGCTAATATCCCTAATAAAAGAATGGTGAAACCTAATGGACTAAGAGCGATGAAGGGGGAACATTCCTTGGGTCAACATGTTGCAAAGCAAAATAAATTAAATGGTTAGAAATGTTGTTGGGGAGTAAACAGATTGAAAAATTTTATTTTCTGAATATTATGATGTAAATTTGTTTATGTAATTTGGCATGGTGTTGAGCACCGAGGAATATGCACAATTGTAGGGGAGGGGGAATGCAACATTACCATTATAATCCCTGTTTTAATTAATGTATAATGTAGAAAGGAACTTGGCTATGGCCAAACATTGTAATATGAGAAATGTATTTTTTGATTTTAATAAAAAATAATGTGATATCAGCTACTGGGAATATGAACAGAGATGGGGGATGATTAATCCACAAGATAGGGGTGATTCCTAGGGAGTTTCTAAGAAGGGGCCAAGGGGGAAATGGTTTATGGGTATTAATTCAAACCCGTATTTCTGAATTTTATTACCATTTGGGGAAACCTCCTATTTTTGTTTGAGTGTATGAGAGCCTAATCATTGAATATCTATCAGAGGGTGGGTGTAGAAGTCACATCCAATAGTTATTGGAGAGAAATGAGATGAAGTACAATAAACATTCGATAGATTGTGTAGTCAATTGTCTTGGGAAAATAGAGGAAAATTGTATGGGGATATTAGGAAATTTTACACATTCAGTTTTTTCATAAGCAACAAGGGGAGAGAAAGGAAAAAAACACTAGAACTATAGAAAGAAGGTTGGGCGAATTTTGGAGCATGATGGAGCATTTTTAGAGTGTTATGGAGTTAAAAATTGAAGAGACAAGTTTTCATCCCCAAAGAGTGAACTCTCATGGGAGTTTCACTATAACAACAAGTGGTTGTTTTTGTTTTCCTGATAGTGAGTTCCCTTGAGCTCCCATCAGAGATATTTTTGGTTACCTGTGATAGAGAGGCCCTAATAAATGAGTTGGACATTGGATAGATTGAGATCAGTGAAGGGGTACATTCCTCAGGTTTGAAAGGTTAAGAGGAAGAGAGAGAGAGGAAATTTGGGAGAATTGTAGGAGAATACTAGTGGGTTGTGGGATATTGAGCTGTGAGTAGTGACATGGGAGCATAAACCCCCCAAATCAAAGTTGAAATATCAAAACCTTTGAGAAGACACAATGTGGCAAAAGGACGCGATTTCCTTAATATTTGTGTAAAAGATAGAGTTTTTTGTTAGCATGCAATTGTTGTTTCGAGCAATTAGTTATATATTTATGGAGAGGATCGTGGATCTGAAATGATCCATGATGTTGTATTTTTTTCTATATGTAAATCTTGTAGGAACAATTAGAGGGGGGAGATACAATGTAGATTAGGTTGAGTGCACAACTAAGGTCTGAGAAGTGCCTTTAGTTTATAATCAATCTCAATTTTAATATAAATCAGTGTATTTTGTGCATCTTGAGTTTTATCTTTGTGTGTTTAATTCTATGTATAAACGTTGCACAAATCAATAAATCCAAGTGTGAGGAGAGAGGTCATGAGTGAGAGTTGAGAGTTGCAGGTTTGAAGATAAGAGGAAGTTGTACTCCAGGAAAGGAGAAGACTCACCGTTGATCACTATAAGGATCAACTGTAATTCAAAGTGGAAATGAAATCATGACCATAATTGACAACTCAAACTCTTCATCGGGACCTAGAAGTATCGTCCTACTAGCCCCTCGACTCATTGTTAAACCAAGTGCAGAGTGGTACCAGAGCCCGACATCCTGGTATCCCGAATTTCTGATATCAGGGCTCCATAGTAAGGTTCATTTCTACTGACTTATTGGCCCTAGAATATATCTCTAAGATCTGTTAAGGTGTTATGATTTCTCAACATTCTAATGGCCCAGTGTCGAGCGGTCGCCACTAGATCGGAATTAATGAAGATTGTAGAGTTGGAGCGGGTGGTCTTGACGCCCTGGTGTACTAGTGTCTCTATACTCTGATGACCTGGTGGGATGACAACCTGACGACCCTGATTAGATCAAGTTGGATTGGGTAAGATGTTTATGTTATAAAGAAGGGAAGTCCAGAATCGGATGACTCGGTCAACCCTTGGAATAGGTCGATGCTCTTGTGACAAAATAAAGGGTGAGCCCCAGTGAATGAAGTGAAGAGGGCTTTGAGCCATGTCACATCGGATTTTAATAGCATGATATGACGTGTTGGAAGATTTAACAAGGACATGACGAGATGGGGGAATGGGATCTCGAGAGCATAAATTAAATTTAGGACACCATGAGAATTTGGGGTGCATTTGAGGGAATAATTTGGAAACTTCTATTGGTTCCATGATTGCATTTGAGTCCATTTTGTGGGTTAGTTTATACATAGGCCCGAGGATAGAACCCATAGAAAAATTATTTTGAAGGACCCCCAAATTGGTTGTCATCAAGTGGTATCAGAGCGAGAGAAAATTCTGCAACACTCGATTTCATCAAGTGGTATCAGAGCACATGGAAATATTTCTCTACGTATGAGTGGGTAGATGCAGAATCCTAGAAGAGCAGAGGTGTTCTTAGAAGGTTCCAGAGGCGAGAACTAGGAGAATACCAAAAGGCTGAGCCCAAGAGAGAAGCTCATCAAGTTATTGTGTAACAGTGTGAAATTGACTTGTTACTGCATAGGCTTAGTTGCAACTCACTATTGAGCATGAGGATAAGCTCAGCATTATGGCAGAGTGATACATGGAAGAAGGCCAGAGGTTGAAGATCGAAGAAAAAATGAAGACACATGATCAAGAGATCATGAAAAAAAATTTACCCTAGGAGTCTGATGCTAGAGCATAAACACCCAAAATCAAAGTTGAAATCTCAAACCTTCTAGAAGACGTAGCATGGAAAGAGGAGATTATTTCCTTAATATTTGTGTAAAAGATAGGGTGTTTTGTTAGTGTGTAATGTAGGAGCATATTAGGGTCTGATGCAAGAGCATAAAGCCCCAAATAAAATTTTAAATCTCAAACCTTCCATAAGATGCAGTGTGGCAAGATGACATGATTTCCTTAATATTTGTGTAAAATATAGAGTTTGTTGTTGTTTGATGTTTCAGGCAATTAGTTAGAGATTTCTATAGGGGACTATGGATCTAAAATGATCCACAATGTTGTATTTTTTTTCTATATGTACATCCCACAGACACAATTAGAGGGGGGAGATATAATGTAGATCAAGGTGAGTGTGTGACCAGGGCCAGAGAAGTGCCCTTAGTTTTTGATCGAGCTCGATTCGTAATATAAATTTGTGTATTTTGTGCATCTCGGGTTTTATCTCTGTGTTTTTGATCCTATGTGTATAAACTTTTCATAAACCCATACATCCAAGTGTGAGGAGAGTGACCATGATCGAGAGCCAAGAGTTGCAGGTTTGAAGATGAGAGGAAGTTGTACTCTAGGCGAGGAGAAGATCGATCGTTGATCACTGTAAGGATCAATGGCGATCCGAAGTGGAAACAAAATCATGGTTAGAGGAAATAGTGTCCAAAATCGATGACTCAAACTCTCTATCGTGACCCAGAAGTACCGACCTACCAACCCCCTGGTACGTTGTTAAATGCAGAGTGGTGTTGGACCACGAAATCCTAGTATCCTTAATTTCATGTATAGGGTTCCAAAGTAAGGTTATTTTATACCAATTTATTGGCCCTGAAACACATCTCTAAGATGTATTAAGGTATTCTAGTGTCCTGACATTCTGATGGCTCGATGCCTAGTGGTCGCAACTAGATCTGAAGTGATGAAGAGTGCAGAGTCGAAGTGGGTGGTCTCAATGCCTCTGTGTCTCGGTGGCCTGATACCCTGGTGACCCGGTGGACGGATAGCCCGACGACCACGATCATATCGGATCAGATTGGGTAAGATGTTTATGTTATAAATAAAGAAAGTCCAAAATCTAATGACTCGGTCAGCCCTTGGACTAGTTCGATGGTCCTGTGATGAAATAAAGGGTGAGCACCAGTGACTGGAGTGAAGAGGGGTCCAAGCCATTCGACATCATATTTGAACAACATGAGATGACGTGCTGGAATATGGAATGAGGACAGGACGAGATGGAGGAACGAGATCTGGAGACTATAAATTAAATTTAGGATGCCATGAGAATTTGGGGTGCATTCAAGGGAATAATTTGGAGACTTCTATTGTTGTCATGGATGCATTTGATTCCATTTTGTGGGTTAGTTTACCCACAGGTCCAAGGATCAAACCTACATAAAAATCGATTTGGAGGACCCCTAGATTCGGTCTTCATCAAGTGGACTATGAGAGACACCCTTCTCTTGTGGATTCCTAGCCCTCGCTCAAGGGTGACTGGCCGTTGAGATTTGGAAGAATAAGTCTATGGTTGGGTTGAACGTCCTTTCCAAGCAGTTGGTTGCACATGATTTCTTTTCAAGATAAGTGTTTACATGATTTCTTTTCAAGATAAGTGTTTATTTATTATTTGAGTTTTCTTATGAGTCTTATTGCTGTGAATTTTACTCTATGAATGAGAATAGTTTTATGTGTTGCTATAGATGAATTATTAGCTAAATTCATGCACATTTAGAATGATGTATATGCATTTAATTATAGGTATTATAAATTAGTTAATTATGTGTATAAATTGTGGTTGGTAAGCTACACAAACTAAATTAGCAGATTTTTATTTTTATTTTATGTGTATTCCATGTAGTAATGTTCCTCTGTTATGTTTGGGGATTTCACTAGGGGACGTTACACCCATTGTCTTGCCTTGTTTTGAAAGAGATTTAGTAGTGGAGGTGTTGCAATACTAAAACCATAGTGGGTAGAATTTTTTCATGTTGAATCCTTGTGAAAAAGTGATACTTCTGTCAAAAGCCTCTCCAACATAGCATAATTTATAATCGCTTGAATTGTCATTCTCCAATTATGCCCATGAAAAGTTTCTTTTTTAATTGAGCCTTAGATAAGTAAGCCACTAAGTATTCTCATTGAATTGAGATCTTACACAAGGAATCACTAGTTATTTATGTTTACATTAATTGGGAGGAAATCCATCCTTAGAGTTTGGTTTCCCTATGATTTCCATTGGAGTTGAAAACTTATTTACATGATTTTCTAAACATTTTTAGTATTAAGACATTTAATTTTTCTTTTCATTACTTATGTAAAATCTCCTCTTTAATATCTATAAAGAAAACAATTATACATATTAAAATTTTATACTAAATTTAAAGAGGGAAATCTCCTAAATAATAACACCCCAATATACTTGGTAAAGTGGGGCTATTGCAATGAATGGGAAGAAAAATAAAAAAATATATAAAACTAAAAAGATTAACACATACCTAATGGTGAGAGATAAAAATTGTCATTACAGCACTAAACCGAGTTAGTAAAGAGTGAATGAGAATGAAAGGGTCAAGACTTATATTTTTATAAATATTTAATAATAATAATAATAATAAACTTTAAGGATTTGAACGTGTTGTCTAAACATTAAGTTTTGGTCATTTTAGTGGAAATTGAACAACATAAATTTGGACGATGCATTTTTAATCTATAAATAAATTCAGTCAGCTAAAACATCAAACATTCTGATCATATAAAAGTAGCAACTCAATTATGTAGATCTAATAATTTTTAATCAAATTTCAAAAATAAATAAATATTAAAAAAATCAAAAATTAAAACTTTTAACTAAAGCTTTCCTTTCTACATTTCACCCTTTGTTGTAAAAGTGTGGGTGGTCTTGTGTGGGTAGTCCTGACCATGCGAATGAAAAATAGTAGGTCAGTTGAAAATCATTATCATTTCGAACTAATTTCGTATGTTTATCGACACACATATAAAACCAAAAATGGAATCCGCACAACACTACCCTCTCCCACTTTAACCAACACTAAACCCGACAAGCCATTTGGTCAACCACAGCGATTAAGAATATTCGCCACGTTGCTATTCTCAAGAAGTTTTAAAAGTCCTATAAAACTCTCGATTCTCTTCTCCGAAATCCATCCCGAGAGTTCTCATCAACCGTTCTGTCTTCAGCACACAGCCCTGTTAAAGTTTCCCGATCACCGTCATAAACGCCATGGCGACGAAGGCATTAACGGAACGGGAGCTTCCTGTAATCGCCGTAATTGTCATGGCTGCACTCATGGCGTCGATCGTCGAAGCCCAGGTATCGAACGTGCCTCCGGCTCCGCCCACGACCACGGCCGTGCTCCCGCCCACGCCCACGCCCAAAGCCGTAGGCTGCACGAACGCCATCGTAGCTCTGTTACCGTGTGCAAACTACGTTATGGGGACTAACGGCACCGCCAGCCCGGCTTGCTGCAACGCCATCGTGGCCGTCATCGTCAACAACGCAGCGACCTGCCTTTGCCAATTCCTCAGCACTCAGAATCCGCTGGGTTTTCCTGTCAACCAAACACAGGCTCTTGCCCTTCCCGCGGCGTGTAACGTTACCACTCCGTCTCTTGCAACCCAGTGCTCAGGTACGCGCAAAAACCAACCGAAAGATTTTAAATCGAGCTCTAATTAATTCAATTCCGAAGTTTTAAGTTAATTTCGTATCGATCTTTGCAGCGATCGGTGTCCCTCTCACGCCAACGTCGGGCCTGCCTGTTACTCCCACGTCTCCAGGCATGCTTTCCTCCGCTTTCTGCTTTTAATTGCTCTTATAATTGCTGTAGTATTCATTTTCATTTCGTCTGATGTTTCAGGTTCGAGTCCTGTGCCCATAGCTTCTGCTCCTACAGTTCTTCCTTCTCCCGGGCCATCCACAACCGGGGAGACTCCAGGTACAGCGCCCCTTCCACCTACAGTAGGCATTCCGTCCGGACCTGGGTTTACGGTATCTACGCCGTCCGGCGGTAGCAGCTCCAATGTGGGGAGTAGTCGGCCAAGCACTAACAGCGGAGTTTCCGTTTCTGCAGTTTTTGCGCAGTCCACTGGTAGCCTCATTGTGGGAGTAATTTTATCGAGCGTTTTAATGTAAATATTGTTCGTTGGCTATTGTTCGAATTAGTACGGCTGTGCATTTGGGTTTTAGGGATTGCATTTTTCATGCATTGCATTGTCTTGTCAGTAATAATTGAGCCCTCTTGTTGTCAGAGAAATTCTATCGAGTTCTTTCACCGATGGGCCAGATATGTGGTGACGCCCATGAATTCTACACGGTGGTCTGTTGGAAAAAATAATTTAAAAAATAGAAAAATAAAATAGTTTGTACTCAGTGATCAATGGCAGATCTGTAACGTAGCTATCTCCGTATCAACCACTGAATTTATTTTCATATGTTTTTAAACTAGCACAGCCACTTAAGTTGCGGCTGATGAACTTCGATAGACCGTTTCAGATTCAAGAGTGGTAAATATATCCCCAAAATAAAACACGAACGTGCAACAATATGATAATTGTTAATTTATATAAAATGATTTATTCTATATATATTAATAGTGGTTAATTAGGTAAACTTGGCAATCACTGGTCAGAGCAGTAAATTATTAATCATATTAAGTAAATGTGAAAAAGTAAACAAGTAAAAGTAAGCATTTATAAATGCAAGAGAGTTATCAATATTAGATTTCATTCATTGATTTGAGAGGACCACTAAAAAGATGTCAGCATCTTCAATTGTTAGCCATCAGATTAGAATTTTAGATGAAAAGGTGATTAATTGTTCCCATCTCCAATAGGTATACGCCTTATAGGTATACGCCTTTCGACGTAATAATTTTTATTAGAAACTAAGTTTTTCTCTGATTCAAATCTATGTAACATATAGACTGGATTTGTGATTAATTTATATAGTTGTGCAGTTAATTGAATTTCTACAATTTCATTCCTATTAATAGATGTATAGTTTAAACATTTTAGGAATTTGTTTTGGGTAAGAAAATAATGTTGTGAAGAGATTTTAATCTGAAATTCAGTAATGGATGGATTTATAGAATTTAAATTTTAATAAGCCATAAAAATATATAATGATATTAATTTTTAATATTAAAAAAATGATTTTCTCAATTTAAATTTATAATTTTAATAAAAATTATATAATTAAATTATATAAAAATGATGTTGTCTAGTTGTTCTAAGAAATGGTTTTATAATTATTTTTTGTTATTCAAAATCCATTTTTAAATGTACAAATGGATTTAGCATGTTGAAAAACCTCTCACTTAAATCTACAAATCTAACAATTTCTAGTAGATTTGAATAAATGTCCTCCAAAAAAATCATCATTTCTTAGAATATTTAACTTAAAGATATAACGATATTAATTTTTTAATATTAAAAAAAATGATTTTCCCAATCTAAAATAAAAATTATATAATCAAATAAATGGATTTATAAAATTTAAATTTTAAAAAGACATAAAAATATATAATAATATTAAATTTTTAATTTAAAAAGATAATTTTTCCAATCTAAAATTATAATTTTAATAAAAATTATATAATCGAATTTTTAAAATTATAATTTTAATAAAAATTATATAATCAAATTTCAATAATTATAAGGAAATTCAAATTTATAAAACATTAACCCTTCTTCGAAATCTATTATTATATTAAAACAGGCTACACAAAATTTCAAAAATGTCTAAATAAAAAACTAGAAACACAAAATTTCAATGAGAGAGATCTTCACTCTACTTCATGGGGTTGAAACTGAAAATTTTCTGATGAGACGACGTCCCAAGAAGTGGATAAAATTATTTTACACCATTTTTTTAACTGTTCACTTTTAATTATTCTAATATAATTAAAGCATATAAAAAAGGTTTATGTTAATTCAAAGTATGATGGTTTAAGTGTGTTTAATTTTTATATAATAATAATAATTTATTAGTAAAAATTAATTTA
>JASDQU010504298.1:51302-66067 GCA_032191745.1 Picea mariana | reverse complement strand
CCCTTTGGTTTCCTGGGTGCCGAAACGCTAAAATGCCGATGAACAGGTTTGAATACTTTGGGACTTTTAGGACATTTCCAAGTCCACCCTCCTGCCTATGCAAAGGTTAAGGTTGACAGGAAATAGAGCTCTGACAGATCTTTCAGAGGGCTCTTGGGTAAATTATCCCTAGGCTTGGTGACCTGAGTAAAAGTCTTCCTAATTCACCGAGCTATAAATTCGGTGGTAAGAGTAAAGTAAACTCATGGGTTTACTATCATGGTAGTCCTTTCAAGGGACTCACTCCGACTTTGGAGTGCGAGGAAACTTCTCAAGAGAAGTTCCTTCGGGAAATTAAACAAGGGCATAGTGCGAGCCAAGTAGATAGGACAATTCTCAAGGAAATGAACTCATATTCTGAACCTACTCATTTTATACATAGACCGATTTTGGTCATATAAGTATAAGCATGTATCCCTTGTCTCCAAATCAAAACACAGGAAAACACTTCCATATAGAAACCATTTATGAGTGTATAAACATGAGCATGCATTCAATTCAAAAATACAAGACATAACACTTATCAGAAAACTCCAGGTCTGACACGACTGCTGAGAGGGGTGCTCGTTTCCACCCAACTGTAGGCTCAGTGACTCCAAACGGATTTACCAGTAGCGACCCCCGAGCTAGACCACGATGCTTGAGGTTCAATTTTCTACTTCCAGCTCAACAAAAGTCAAGGACGAAGGTTACTCTCCTCCTCTGTTCAAAACTCCCTTTGTTTCCATAGTTTCTCCAGTTCTTCCTCGTGATCCCTGTCGCATGCATTCTCTCCTTCCCCCCCCTTTACCACTCTTCATGTCTTGGATTTTTTTCTACAAGATTACGTGTGGCGTGAATTTTCCCATCCGTGGTCAAGTCTGGGAGCTGTTACGAATGGGCGGTTCACCCCTATCCCCCCATTAACTCTAGAAAAACCTCCCCACCTACCAATCTGACGGGAAATCCATTCTGAGGTCAGAGAGTCGCTTTGGTCTTTGAACAAGTAAAACTAGTACGGTACTGGCTCAGTGGAAGTTAACACAACCATTCTAGGTCCCTTCCACCACCTGTCATTAGCCATCATGGTCTCTTTTAGTACATCCCCCTCCCAGCAGCCATGCAACACATATTCATAACATAATTTACATTCATCGACCTTTTATAAAAAGGCCTATCAAATCAAACATTCACGTCTTTGAGTTTGCCATAGTACTTGGCCAATATAGTTATTTTTACAGACTGGGGGAAACAGGGTGTTACAATATGGCTATGCAGGTAGCATGATTCTGTGGAAGGCCATGTTGGAATTTTTTCTCTTCCACAAGGAGAATGCACTCTCTGGTTCTATGGGCATTGAATATTATGTCTAAGTACAAAATATGTGAATAGACATTGTTGTCCCGAGTGTGGGTTGCGTGTTGCAACAATATATTTTCCACATCAGAGGCATGCTATGAAAGGAGAAAAATTATTGATAGAGATGTGTTGCAGCAAGGAGTCATGTTCCAACAGTGGCGAGTTGTATCATGGTGTGTTAAAACTGAAGACAAATGGCCAAATATGTGTTGCAACACTAGGTGTAGGCATGTTGCAATAGTATATGTATTGCATCATAGGACGAGTTGTAACATGGGTGTGTTGCAACCGAGGACATGTAGTCAGATATTTTTTACAGTAGGGGATTGTAATAGAATGTGTGTTGTAACAGTGTGTGAGTTACAACAAGAGATTGTCATGTCAAGAGGTGAGTTGCAACATAAGGCAAGTCACAATAAGAAATGAGTTGAAACAATAGGATGGTTGAGTTGCAGCAAAGGCTTTGCCACCAAATAAATTGAGTTGCATCGGAAGGTGAGTTGCAACAAGTTTCAACAGAAGGCGAGTTACAACAGAAGGTGAGCTGAAACAAATGAACATGAAGTAGACTGGTTATTACCGACCAATGATTCGATAACATCTATTGTAGTGCTACAGGGAAGAAAATGTGGATACGTGGGAGCATAGGTACAACCCTAGGGGTTGTGGCATGATCAAGTGAAAGGAAAGAAAATGTAGCAAAGTCAAGAAGCTTTATGGTAGCTGCAATTCCTATCATGCACACAAGAAGAATTTTTCCACTACGAACGTACCTTGATGGTAGGGAGCGGAAGCCTGCTGCATTAATTTTCTTAGGGTTTTGGTATATCCAATAATAATTAAGTTTGAGCATATTCCCTTTTGCAAGGTATGAGAATCACCACTTCCCTTTATAAATTGATAAATTGATTGTTGTGGGGGACTCCAAAATTTTCATTAGGAATGTGGCATTGAATACCATTACTCATGACTCTTTGTTGACATCAACGATCAAAAGGATAAATAATGACATAAATTTATTCTCAAATATTCATTTTTTTTAATATGTTGAGGGATAAAAACACTATTATGTATAGGTGTGCAAATCAATCTTTGTTGAAAAAAGAATGGGATATAGTGATGAATGACAATCATTTTACCCAACCTATACCTTGAATGATGGAGATAAATACTCATTACATGCATTTAAATTGATACATGGATCATTGTGAGGAGAGTGGGATATTTGGTAGAGTGAATAGTGAGAATCTATGCTCACACTTGTTTTCACATGCTCCCATTATCCTCTTCGCATACTTTTGAAATGGTGAGCAATATTTCCCTTAAGTTATGTGGGATTGTGGGTTTGATATCTGGTTATTTTGAACAATGTCCTTGGAACTTCAGTGTGAGCTTCATTTCGATGAATATTGATCTCTTGGTTTTATTGGTGGTATCAAACTCTCTCATTTTTTTTTCAGACAAATAATCTATCTCTTTTACCACCCTCTCTTTTGATGGTTTGGCAGGCATTAGGTTAGCCTCTCATCTCAATATGGGGGAATTCAATTCTATTCTCTTCATTGGTGATTTTGTTTCTCAATTTGAGGAAGTTATAATTTATTGATGGTGAAATAAGGGTTTTGGGATATTTTCTTTTGATTCATATTCCTTGGAATACACAGGGTCTTCACTTAGTGAACTTGTGACATAGTAGTTTCATTCATGCCATATTAAATAATACCCTTCATTTCACTAGATATTGATAAATACCTAACAAAATCCTTTGTAACAACCTGTTTCCCCCAGTCTATAAAAATAACTATATTGGCCAAGAACTATGCAAAACTCAAAGACGTGAATGTTTGATTTGACGGACCTTTTTATAAAAGGTCAATGAATGTAAATTATGTTATGAATATGTGTTGCATGGCTATTGGGAGGGGGATGTGCTAAAAGAGACCACGATGGCTAATGAGAGGTGGTGGAAGGGACCTAGAATGGTTGCGTTAACTTCCACCGAGCCAGTACCGTACTGGTTTTACTTGCTCAAAGACCAAAGCAACTCTCTGACCCCGGAATGGATTTCCCGTCAGATTGGTAGGTGGGGAGGCTCCTTAAGAGTTAATGAGGGTATGGGGGTGAACTTCCCATCCGTAATAGCTCCCAGACCTGATCACGGATGGGGAAATTTGCACCACACACAATCTTGCAGACAAAAATGCAAGAGAGGAAGTGTGGTAAAGGGGGGGAGAGGAGATAACACGTGTGACAGGGATCGTGGGGAAGAACTAGAGAAACTTTGGAAACATAGGGAGTTCTGAACAGAGGAGAAGGAGAGTAACCTTCGTCCTTGACTTTCATTGATCTGGAAGTAGAAAATTGAACCTCAAGCATCATGGTCTAGCTCGGGGGTGGCTAGTCGTAAATCTGTTTGGAGTCACTGAGCCTATGGTTGGGTGGAAACGAGCACCCCTCTTAGTAGTCACATCACACCTGGTGTTTTCTGATAAGTGTTATGTCTTGTATTTTTGAATTGAATGCATGCTCATGTTTATATGCTCATAAATGGTTTCTGTATGGAAGTGTTTGCCTATGTTTTGATTTGGAGACAAGGGATACATGCTTATACTTATATGACCAAAATTGGTCTATGTATATAATGAGTAGGTTCAGAATACGAGTTCATTCCCTTAAGAATTGTCCTATCTACTTGGCTCACGCTATGCCCTGGTTTAATTTCCTGAAGGCACTTCTCTCGAGAAGTTTCCTCACACTCCAGAGTCGGAGTGAGTCCCTCGAAAGGACTACCATGATAGTAAACCCACGAGTTTACTTTACCCTTACCACCGAATTTATAGCTCGATGAATTAGGAATACTTTTACTCAGGTCACCAAGCCTAGGGATAATTTACCCAAGAACCCTCTAAAAGATCTGTCTAAGCTCTATTGCCCGTCAACCTTAACCTTTGCATAGGCAGGAGGGTGGACTTGGAAAAGTCCTAAAAGTCCCAGAGTATTCAGACCCGTTCATCAGCAATTTGGAATTTCGGCACACGGGAAACCAAAGGGCAAGACCCTTCATCGTCGCAAGTCACGAAGTCCAGGTATGCGAAACTCCGAATTAGCTTAATGTGAATAGATTTCGGCATTTCGACGTTTCGGCACCCGAGAAACCAAAGGGAAAGACCCTTCATTGTCGCAAGTCGTGAAGTCCCAGTATACGAAACTCTGAATTAGATTAGTGTGAATAGATTTCAGCATTTCGACAGTTCGGCACTCGGGAAAGCAAAGGAAAAGATCCTTTGTCGTTGCAAGTCACAAAGTCCCGGTATGCGAAACTTTGAATTAGCTTAATGTGAATAGATTTTGGCATTTCGGCGTTTCGGCACACGGGAAACCAAAGGGCAAGACCCTTCGTCGTCGCAAGTCGCGAAGTCCCAATATGCGAAACTCTGAATTAGCTTAGTGTTAATAGATTTCGGCATTTCGACGTTTCGGAACTCGGGAAACCAAAGGGAAAGACCCTTCATCGTCGCAAGTCGCGAAGTCCCAGTATGCAAAACTTTGAATCAGCTTAGTGTGAATAGGTTTCAGCATTTCGACGTTTCAGCACCCGAGAGACCAAAGGGGAAGACCCCTCATCTTCGTAAGTCACAAAATCTTGGTTCACGAAACTCTAGAAGGATCTAGACCATCCATCGGAGGAGACGCATGGTGAGCGATCAGAGTTCAAGGAAAGATCCAAAACCCCGTAAGCCATTGGATCTTGTAGGAAAATAAGGGGGTTAAGGATGAGTGTCCTTCAATGCCCTTAAGCTCAAGAGGGATAGTGACCATTAGATCCAGATCAAAAAGGTTTGTTGATCTCCTATATCGGAATTCGGGGATTTGAGCGACAGGAGTTATGGAGTCGTTGCATCGTGAACTCTCAGTTCATGAAACTTGAAAGAGATTTGGACCATTGGATCCATATCACTGAGGACCATCGTATCTCGTACAAGAATTTGCGTATCGGATTTTGGGTTTTGGGGTTTGAAGAGTCGAAAGACTCGACCCGCTTGTATTTCGAACTCTCGGTTACCAAAGTCCTGATACGGTCGTGACCGTCGGATCAGGGGGGTGATTTGCAGTCGTTGATCTCAATGAAGGGACGATTTTGGGTTTCCAGGTTTGAAGAGTCGAAGGACTTGACTTGCTTGCATTTTGAACTCCTGGTTACCGAAGTTTCGATACGATCAGGACCGTCAGATCAGGGGGGATATTTGCAACCATCGATCTCAACGAAGGGACAATTTCCAGTTTCGAGGTTTTAAGAGTCGAAAGACTGGACTCTCGAACATTGTTGAGTTACGAAATGCGAAAGGTGCCTCTTGTCTTGGCTTGGGGTCATAACCGATGATCACATGGAGGCGAAGCCCGTGCTTGGTGCTTGAGTTGTACATGACAGGTTTTCAATGAAAAAACCGGCGGACTGGTTTAGTGAAGGTTCCGACAGGAAGAGCTAGCCTACGCTAGGACCTCGTAGGAACTTGGGGATTCTATCTCTTGAGAAAGATAGGAGAAAAAGGCAAAAAATACCTATTATTCCGTAGTGGGTGTGTGTCAAATTGGTAGCAGATCATGGTTACAACACTTGGCCTGCTTGGGCTCATGGACGAGTTGCGCAGAAACTCCATCTAAAGTACTCTTAAAAGGAGTAACTTTCTATCCTAACCCCTTTATCAAAAGCTGATGTTAAGAATGAAAATTCCTATTGTGTGTATGCATTTGAAAAATATGAATTATGCGCTGATTGTGAATGAATATAATGTTGACTAACAATAAGTGTTTTTCTTGCACAACAAGAGGACGATCAACTGCAGGAAACTGAAGACGCATAGAATGGTGATGCACCACGAAGTGGGGGATGGATCCCACAATAGAGATGAAGAGTGTGATGAAAGGAGAGTGATAGAAACCCCTCCAGATCGAGCTGAGACTGTGAGAAGCCTCATTGTCAAACTATAGAGTTGCAAGGCCGACAATGAGAGGTTGATAAAAGAGTAATAGAAGCAAATGAATATTAATGCAGTCTTGTTGCAGAGCTTATCCGACATACAAATATAATTGCAGCATGGACCTAAAAGCAGTCACGTGGACAAATGACAGACAAAGAGAAGTTGAATCCCACCTGGGATATGGAAACGTGGCCCTTTAAGTGGCGACACTGGGAGGAGAACCTCGAGAAAGGTTCACCCCAGAGATAAGGGACAAGATTCGAACGATTCCTCTGGAAAGGAAACTAGCGACTCAGAGGGATCTTCTAGTAGCAGAACTAGTTCTTATTCTTGAAGAAAATGGAAGAAGCGAGATCATTCCAAAAATCATAATCTCGAAGAATTCAAGAAGGCCAAACCACCCTCTTTCGATGGAGAAATAAAGAAGGGAGAGGAAGCGGAGGCCTGGCTGCTTGGACTAAAGAAGTATTTCAGATTCCATGACTTCTTGAAAACTTTGAAGGCCCGAGTAGCCACTTTCAACCTAAATGGGAAGACTTCCATTTGGTGGGAAGACCTTAAGAACGTAAAAGGGATTGACAAAGAAGACCTATATTTGGAACGGTTTGAGAAATACTTTAGGAAGAAGTATCTGTCGGAAAATTATTTCGACGAAAAGACTAAATAATTCTATGAAGTCAAGCTGGGGCAACACACCATAGAGGAATATGTCAGCAGATTCCTCGAATTGCTGAGGTACGTACCCTATATAAAAGAAGAAAAGGAAAAGGTGGAACGATTCATCAGTGGACTACCTTAGGACTATCAGAACAAGATTGAGTTTGATGAGCCAAAGACCCTAGAAGATATTATCCGAAAGGCAAGATATTGTTATGAATAGCTTAGGCATCAGACAAAACCTCATGAAGGCTGGAATAAGAAGAATAGTTCAGGATTCCAGAAAAAGGGGTTTAAATCCCCAAGATTTAAAAACTATAAAAAGGACTCAAGGATGAGCTTCCCAACCCGCACTGTACACCAGCATAATTTCCCCTCCCAAAATAGAAATAAACCTTTTGGATCTACCCTAGGAAAGATTGATAACCCTAAGAAAGAACCCTTAAAATGTTGGGGTTGTGGAGAAGAACATCTACTGAGGGACTGCTCACACCAACAACAGAACAGTCGAAGAATTTACAATGTTCAAGAAGTTACCACCGTCAATGACGTGGCCAGGAGTATGCCGCAAATTTATGTAGTCGTGGATAATAAACAAGTTGACCACCAAGCTTCAGTGGTGGAGATGGAAGGTATGATCACCAACCATCTAGTGTGTATTCTAATTGACCCTGGTTCAAATTTGAGTTATATAGCCCCTAAGGCTGTTGATAAGTGTAAATTACAGCCACATAAAAACGCCAAGCCATGGTTGGTACAGTTAGCCACTGGCACTACAAGAAAGGTAGCGGAGGTCATACCAACTTGCCAATTCAATATGGGTGAATTCCCCACCCAAGAAACCCTTAACGTATTACCCCTAGGATCGTATGACCTGTTGATTGGTATGGACTGGCTAGCCACATATAAATCCAGACTGGACTATTACCATAAAATGTTAGAATGTGTAAGTGAAGAGGGAAGAAGGATAACCCTTCAAGGGATCCAAAAACATGTCTTGGTGAGACAAATATCAACCCTTCAAATGAGAAAGTATTGCAGAAAGGGATGTCCACTATATGCGATACAGGGGCTGGAATCAGTTGAAGATGACAAACCAAGCCTTGAAGACCACCCCACACTAAGAGAATATAGATATGTATTTCTAAAAGAGGTATCGGGTTTACTGCAGAGAAGGGACATTGACTTTTCGATAGAACTGCACTGGGAGCGATGCTAGTGTCTAGGACACCCTACAGGATGAGCAGACCCGAGCTAGTTGAGATTAAATTACAACTAAAAGAAATGATGGACAGAGGCTATATCTGGCCCAGCATGTCTCCATGGGGAGCACCAGTCCTGTTTGTGAAAAAGAAAAATGGTACCCTCCAACTGTGCATAGATTATAGATAACTCAATAAGGTAGCCATAAAGAACAAGTACCCCTTACCCAGGATNTAATTTACTCCAAGAATAGAGAGGAACATGAGGAACATCTTAGACTTGTGCTTCAAGTGCTAAGAGAACATCATCTCTATGCCAAATTTAGCAAGTGCAACTTTTTCCAAAAGAAAATACATTACTTGGGCCATGTCATATCTGAAGAGGGAGTAGTAGTAGATCCTAATAAGATCAAGTCTATCATGGAATGGCCTACCCCAAAGGACGTTTCGGATATCATATCCTTTATGGTCTTAGCAGGATACTATAGGAGATTTATAAAAGGATTCTCCAAGATTGGTTGTCCAATCACTTCCCTCTAGAAGAAGGGAGATAAATTCACATGGACACAAGAATGTGAAGAAAGATTTCAATCCCTAAAACACCTTCTGACCCATGCACCCGTGCTAAAGATCGTTGATCCCGAAAATGACTTCCTCGTGTACACAAATGCCTGTAAGGAAGGGCTCGGAGGAGTCCTTATGCAAGGAGGAAGTGTAGTCTGCTATGAATCCCGAAAATTGAATGAGCACGAAGTCAACTATGTGACCCATGATCTAGAGATGGCCACCATAGTGCATGCCTTAAAAATGTGGAGACATTACCCCCTGGGAAGGAAATTTGTACTTATGACAGACCACTGTGGATTGCGATATATGTTTGACCAACCAAAGCTCAATGCCAGACAAGCTAGGTGAATGGCCCTCCTTAGTGAGTTTTATTTTGAAATCAAACATGTTAAAGGAAAGGAAAATAAGGTGGCCGATGCCCTTAGCAAAAGTATGAAAACAATTCACCTGGCACTGGTGAGCACTTGGGAGATGAATGTCAAAGAAAGAGTCAGGAATGCACAAGAAACAGACACATTCTTCCAGACTGTGACCTCATACCTGGAGCAGGAACCCACAGGAATAAAGTATGAAGGCTACCAGATGATAGATGGAGGTATGCTAACTTACAAAAATAGATTGTATATTCCAGGTTGTGATGACTTGAAGAGGTTAATAATGGATGAACTACATAAAAGACCATATACTGGTTACCCAAGATATCAAAAGATGATCACGGCCACTAAGAAACAATTCTATTGACCTGGGTTAAATAAAGACATAGCTAACTATTTAGCTAAGTGCCTAGAATGCCAACAGGTTAAAGAAGAACATTGGCATCTAGTAGGATTATTACAACCTCTACCAATCCTGGAATGGAAGTGGGAAACCATTTCCATGGACTTCATCACCAGATTACCAACATCGACCAAACAGAATGACGCCATCATGGTAGTGGTGGATAAATTGAGAAATTCCGCCCATTTTATCCCCATCAAATCGACTTGCAAGGCAATAGATATCGCTGGCATATTCATGAAGGAAATATTCAAACTACATGGTATGCCTAAAAACATCGTGTCTGACAGAGACATGAAATTTACTTCCAACTTTTGGAAATCCTTGATGGCTAGTCTAGAGACCAAATTACCATTTAGCACAGACTATCATCCTCAAACCGATGGACAAACGGAAAGAGTGAACCAAATATTGGAAGACATGCTAAGAATGCATGTAATGCATCAACCCAAGAAGTGGGAAGATTACCTGCCATTGGTGGAATTTGCCTACAACAACGGTTACCAAGAATCCCTGAAGACGAGTCCTTTCGAAGTCCTCTATGGTAGACCATGCAACACTCTAGTCAGTTGGAGTAATTCTGTAAACATAATTACTATTGGACCCGACATGATGAAATAAATGGAACAACAAGTGATTCAGATAAAACAAAATATGAACGTCACTCAGAACAGACAAAAAAATTACGTTGACCAAAAGAGAACTCCAAGAGAATTCAAGACAGGAGACCACGTATATCTTAGAGTTAGGCCCAAGAAGAGTTCCCTGAGAATGGGAGCTTGTGCCAAGTTGGCACCTCGGTATGGTGGACCCTTTGAAGTTCTATATAGAGTGGGACCTGTAGTCTATAGGCTAGCACTTCCTCCCACAGTAAAAGCACATAATATTTTCCATGTTTCATTATTGAAGAAATATGTACATGATTCTAATCATATAATTGACTGGTCTGTGATCCAGGTGGAACCGGAGGGAGAATTCCTGCCAAAACCTCAATGCATACTGGATAGAAAGGAAACCCCTCTCAGAAACCAAACCATTGCACAAGTCAAGGTGCAGTGGAAACATTTTGGCCCAGATGAGGCTACCTGGGAAATAGAAGATACCATGAAACAAGCATATATGATTTTGTTTACTTCTATACATACACGTCATATTGATAGATAGAACTTCGAGGACGATGTTCCTTTAAGGGGGAGGGAATTGTAACACCCTATTTCCCCCAGACTATAAAAATAACTATATTGGCCAAGAACTATGGCAAACTCAAAGATGTGAATGTTTGATTTGACAGACCTTTTTATAAAAGGTCAATGAATGTAAATTATGTTATGAATATGTGTTGCATGGCTAATGGGAGGGGGATGTGCTAAAAGAGACCATGATGGCTAATGAGAGGTGGTGGAAGGGACCTGGAATGGTTGCGTTAACTTCCACCGAGCTAGTATCATACTGGTTTAACTTGCTCAAAGACCAAAGCAACTCTTTGACCCCAGAATGGATTTCCCATCAGATTGGTAGGTGGGGAGGCTCCTCGAGAGTTAATGAGGAGATGGGGGTGAAGTGCCCATCCGTAACAGCTCCTAGACCTGACCGCGGACGGGGAAATTTGTGCCACACACAATCTTGTAGAGAAAAAGGCAAGAGAGGAAATGTGGTAAAGGGGGGGAGAGGAGAGAACGCGTGTGACAATGATCATGGGGAAGAACTGATGAAACTTTGGAAACATAGGGAGTTTTGAATAGAGGAGAAGGAGGGTAACCTTCGTCCTTGACTTCCATTGACCTGGAAGTAGAAAATTGAACCTCAAGCATCGTGGTCTAGCTCGGGGGTGGCTAGTGGTAAATCCGTTTGGAGTCACTAAGACTACGGTTGGGTGGAAACGAGCACCCCTCTTAGCAGTTGCATCACACCTGGTGTTTTCTGATAAGTGTTATGTCTTGTATTTTTGAATTGAATGCATGCTCATGTTTATACGCTCATAAATGGTTTATGTATGGAAGCGTTTTCTTGTGTTTTGATTTGGAGAAAAGGGATACATGCTTATACTTATATGACCAAAATTGGTCTATGTATAGAATGAGTAGGTTCATAATATGAGGTCATTCCCTTGAGAATTGTCCTATCTACTTGGCTCGCACTATGCCCTAGTTTAATTTCCCGAAGGCAGTTCTCTCAGAAAGTTTCCTCACACTCTAGAGTCGGAGTGAGTCCCTCGAAAGGACTACCATGATAGTAAAACCATGAGTTTACTTTATCCTTACCACCGAATTTATAGCTTGGAGAATCAGGAAGACTTTTACTTAGGTCACCAAGCCTAGGGATAATTTACCCAACAACCCTTTGAAAGATCTATCGGAGCTCTATTGCATGTCGAACTTAACCTTTGCATAGGCAGGAGGGTAGACTTGGCAACGTCCTCAAAGTCCCAGAGTATTCGGACCCATTCATCGACATTTCATCATTTCGGCACTTGGGAAACCAAAGGGCAAGACCCTTTATCGTCGCAAGTCGTGAAGTCCCAGTATGTGAAACTATGAATTAACTTAGTGTGAATAGATTTTGGCATTTTGGCATTTTGTCTCCTGGGAAACCAAAGGGAAAGACCCTTCGTCGTCGCAAGTCCCGAAGTCCCAGTATGGAAAACTCYGAATTAGCTTAGTGGGAATAGATTTCGGCATTTAAACACYTGGGAAACCAAAGGGCAAGACCCTTCGTCATCACAAGTCGCGAAGTCCCGATATGCGAAACTCCGAATTAGCTTAGTGTGAATAGATTTCGACATTTCGGCACCTGAGAAACCAAAGGGAAAGACCCTTCATCRTCACAAGTCATGAAGTCCCGGTATGCGAAACTCCGAATCATCTTAGTGTGAATAGGTTTTGGCATTTCAGCGTTTCGGCACCTAGGAGACCAAAGGGGAAGATCCCTCATCTTCGTAAGTCATGAAATCCTTGTTCACAAAACTCCAAAAGGATCTGGACCATCCATTGGAGGAGACGTGTGGTGAGCGGTCAGAGTTCGGGGAAAGCTCCGAAACCCCGTAAGACATTAGATCTCGTAGGACAACTAGGGGGTTAAGGCTGAGTGTCCTTCAACACTTTTAAGCTCAGGAGGGATAGTGACTGTCAGATCCATATCAACGAGGTTCATTGATCTCCTACACGAATTCCCATATTGGAATTCGGGGATTTGAGTGACAGGAGTTATGGAGTCATTGCATTGTGAACTCCTGGTTCACGAAACTCTGAAGAGATCTGGACTGTTGGATCTATATCACCAAGGACCATCAGATCTTGTACAAGAATTGGCGTATCAGATTTCGGGTTTCAGGGTTTGAAGAGTCGAAAGACTCAACTCACTTGCATTTCTCACTCCCGGTTACCAAAGTCTTGATATGGTCAGGACCATCGAATCAAGGGGGGGATTTGCARCCGTCGATCTCAACGAAGGGACGATTTTAGGTTTCGGGGTTTGAAGAGTCAAAAGAATTGACTCGCTTGCATTTCAAACTCCCAGTTACCGAAGTTTCGATATGGTCAGGACCATCAGATCAGGGGGGAGATTTGCAACCATCGATCTCAACGAAGGGACAATTTCGGGTTTCGGGGTTTGAAGAGTCGAAAGACTGGACTCTCGGGCATCGCTGAGTCGCAAAATGCAAAAGGTTCCTCTTGGCTTGGCTTGGGGTCATAACTGATGATCACATGGAGGAAAAGCCTGCGCTTTGTGCTTGAGCTATACACAACAGGTTTTCAATGAAAAAACCGACGAACTTGTTTAATGAAGGTTCCAACAGGAAGAGCTAGCCTACGCTAGGACCTCCTAGGAACTCGGGGATTGTATCCCTCAAGAAAGAAAGGAGAAAAAGGCGAAAAAAAACCTATTATGCCGTAGTGGGTGTGTGTCACATATCATATAACAATGTTCTCTACATAATTTACTCATTCACACAAGACATTAAATGACACATAATTATTTCAATAACACAACACATAACATCCTATAGGAATTGATTCAAACACACACATAAAGATTAATTCTGCAACAATAATTCTTATATTCATCATACAAGTTACAATACAATGGATCAATGGCTAGATATGAGCTTACATTATCCATTGGGTTGTCAGGTCAGAGGCCATGGAAGCCTCAACCACTTCTCTCTCCTATTGTGTGATCTCTCCTCCTCTCGGTTCTGCAATATTTCCCTCTCAATATCTTTGATTCTATGTTTTATTCTTCCCAGAAAATATTCACTTCAGTTTCCCAAGGCTTCTCACACCCTTTCATCTTCTATATTTTTATTTCTCCTTTCCTTAATGACTCTTCATCTTCTGTGCGTTCTTTCCAACTTCAATCCAACAATGAGCTCCTCCTAATCTGTAACATACACATTGATTCTGTAACAATTTTCCTCTACAACATAATCGTGCACACACTTTTCCATTCTATAGAAATGCTCCCAGCTTCCCCAATGTGGCAACTCTTTAGCATTCAATCAAGTTGCACTCCTGACTTTATTCCCAACAGTCTATCTCATTCACACCCTACAAGAACCAATCACTATTGTAATATCTTTGTCACATCCTTGTAGCTTCCTTCATCATGTCATATTGATAGATAGAACATCAAGGACGATGTTCCTTTAAGAGGGAGGGAATTATAACACCCTGTTTCCCCCAGTCTGTAAAAATAACTATATTGGCCAAGAACTATGGAAAACTCAAAGATGTGAATGTTTGATTTGACAAACCTTTTTATAAAAGGTCGATGAATGTAAATTATGTTATGAATATGTGTTGCATGGCTACTAGGAAGCAGATGTGATAAAAGAGACCATGATGGCTAATGAGAGGTGGTGGAAGGGACCTGGAATGGTTGCGTTAACTTCCACCGAGCCAGTACCGTATTGGTTTTACTTGCTCAAAGACCAAAGCAACTCTTTGACCCCGGAATGGATTTCCCATCAGATTGGTAGGTGGGGAGGCTCCTCAAGAGTTAATGAGGGTATGGGGCTGAATCACCCATCTGTAACAGCTCCTAGACTTGAGTGTGGATGGGGAAATTCATGCCACATGCAATCTTGCAGAGAAACATGCAAGAGAGGAAGTGTGGTAAAGGGGGGGAGAGGAGAGAACGCACGCGACAGGGATCACGAGGAAGAACTGAACAAACTCTGGAAACACAGGGAGTTCTAAACAGAGGA
>JASDQU010504298.1:19467-50193 GCA_032191745.1 Picea mariana | reverse complement strand
ATAGTTACAGGTAAAATCACAGCAGGTAAATAGGAGCTATCCCCCGAGCCCTGGAGAGCCAAATGAATGTCGCCTATTAGCACAGACAAGTTGCACCCTTATGGTTTTGACATGTGGCACTCTTTTAAAGTATTCTTAGATGCCCCTCTAGCCTATTTTCAAGTGACACATGTTACCTCTCTGTTCGCAACACATCGGCATGGTGATATCTAGCCTCCATATCAGATCATCCTCTGGGAGGTGTTATTGTTCAGTGCCCCACTCCAAGGCACACTTTTAGAAGATCCTAAAGTTGGTGGGCGATTAAGCTTGGAAGTGGTGCTAAATATAGTGGGTTCACTCAGATTGCAGATCAGGACCAGACCTACGGCTACAGTCCATTGTGGGGATACAACAAGAACGTGCAATATTTCTCTTGAGTGGTCCCGCAATGGGAACCGTGGTTTGGAAAAAGTAATACATGGTGAAAGGTGGTGGATTGTGGGCTCAAAAGCGGTGTGAACCCAAACCACCTTTGAGCAGCCCCGCAATCACATGTTTAAATAGTGTCCTATCCGAGAGCAGCATGTGGTCGTTCCCCTGGGAATTAAGCTGCGTTTCAATCCTGAGAAAAGGCAGTTAATGAAAGCGAAGCTGGTGGTTGAAACCTCAGCTCACTCCATAAATGGAAGTCATGGAAGGCTCGGCTGTGGGGACTGAACCGTCAGCCTGTGGTACCCCTGTGGACAGATTTTCCTACAGACCCATGTCGATCTGAGCTTGTGTCTCACAGAGGGATACATGCATAGTCTGACAGGGGGCTACTTAGATGCAAGGCTTTGAATGTAGTATCCAGGTCACACTCTTGGTAGAGGTGGACTGGTCTGAGTATAAATAGATAGTTTTGATATTTTTTTAAGGTCGTCGAATGGTTGAGCTATTGTAATATTTTTGTGAAGAACACTAGTTCTCTGGTTATGTATTTGTTTTTGAGACATCTTGGTTAATCTAAGTCATCTTTCTTTCTCCATATTATCTGCCTCTGATAATGAGAGAGTTCATGATTGATTGATTCACATGGATTGTTATGACTGTATTATGATAAATGTTATATTATAGTGATGTCATAATTTCTTTCAGTTTCTTTAAGATTTGAATTCAAGAGGATCTTTCATTTAAGTTTTTCCTCCTTAGGCTGTTGGAAGCCCTGATGTCCACAACAGACCTCTACACTCTCCTCACCAAAGTCTTCCCTATATTCACCCTTACTTCAACTTATTGACTGAAGTTGATTCCAAACCTCAAATTCTTGTGCATGCTAGTCTAGATTTATGAGTTAGAACATTATTATCATTAAGTCTGCCCCCATTTGACCTCTTTAAAACCAACCTGTGAAATATAAATTGATGGGTATTGGGCTTACCTTCAACGCAATCTAAAGGGGACTTCTAGTGCTAACATTTCTGGCGTTGTTGTCGGGGAATGAATTGAATACCTTTTCCTGGGTAGAACGACAACAGACTTTTGATTATGAAGGTGCGTCAAATATCATAACCTTTGAATATTTTGCTTGCACCCGACGACTCCACTGTTTCAGTGCGGCTGCTTCTAGCCACAGCTGAATCTCCTTGGGAGAACACAACGATAATATCTGGTGTTTGATGGTGAACAAAGACCAGACACACTCATTCTGCACATCATTCACCTAGTGAATCCATGGTTGAAGAATCGATTGGTGACTCCACTAGTTCAAAATGGACAAAATCTTGGCTCGGAGGTTTTCTCCTTTTAATTTCTCTATTGTTCCTGGTTTTCCAAATTTTGTTCCTACTGTGGAACAATGGGTTGAATTTTTGCCCATATTTAGAGAACACAGAGATGACAACCCTGCCAAGCATCTCCGTGATTTTCATGAACTCATGCATCAGTGGGAGATACATCATGAGGATGTATTAATGAAGATGTTCATGTTCTCATTAGACGGGGATGCTCTTGAGTGGTATCGATCCTTTCCCCCTGCTAGAATATCCTCCCTCAGAATTTTTCATGCAACTTTCAATACTCAATGTCAAAAGTTTTATCCCTCTGAGTTAATTCATCATAGCTATTGTGAGGAATATAGATATGGTGTTCAAGACATAGTTCATTCTTGTGAAATCTATGAGAATGAAGGATATACCTCAGAGGAGTTGATGGAATTGGTAAAATCTTTTTCTGCAAGAATAAAGGGATTGGAGGTAGATTTCTCTTGTTGCTCTTATGAGGAAAATGCAGAGGATATTCTGGTCCTTGAAATAGATGTTCTTGGTAGCCCTACTTATGATGAAGAAGTGATGTTGGATAATGACCAAGAACAAACAAATTTTGACGGATATCCCAGTGAAAACAATGAAGAACAGAGCTTTTCCATGGTTCCTGTTTATAGTGATTGTGAAACTGATCATGGGGAGAGCCATGAAGGATAAAAGGAGGAGCCACATCTCTCGGCTATCTTGGCTCAGAGTTTTTCCCCTTTCAATTTCTCAACCATATATGGTTATCCACATTCAGTGTTGGCTATAAACGAATGGGATGATTATCTTTCGAGATTCAAAGGAAGCAAGCATGACCATCCCGGTGAGCACTTACTAAAATTTCATGTATGCATGCTTGAACATGGCTTATTTCATGAGGATGTCTAGATCAAGATGTTCAGTTTTTATTTAGAAGAACATGCTCTTGGATGGTGTCTATCTCTCCTTGCTTCTAGTATCCATTCTTTGAAGGATTTTCATGATGCTTTTAATATGTATTATGAGAAGATTTACCCATCTCATCTTATTAGGTTTGCACTCCACATTCTGCAGATGATAGAGTGTTCCTCATGTGATGAGTCTGGTAAAGATTTAATTGAGAGAGAAAGGGAGGATAAAAGTGAGTATCTTCCAAATATGGATTAAAAGTTTTCTCTCTCTATTTCCCAAGAAGAAGTCCTTCCAGATATGATTGATGATAACATTGATGATGGCATAGCTATGGATGCATTATTTTCCACCCCTAGTATGCCTGATGTGTCAGTTTTAAAAGAAGAAATGGTTGAAGAAAAGAGTCAAGATATTGATCTTTTCTCTTTGCAAGATAAAAGAGTTATGCACTCACCTACCCCTGAAGAGTATTCAGAAGTAGAAAGCATAGGCTTGCAATCTTCTTATGAAAGAAAAATCTCCTACCAAGAGCATCATGATAGAGAGAAAGAGCCATCCATGGATATACATGAAGAGAATTCTTACTCTCAACTAGCATATGTTATCAGAGAAGACAAAGGAGAAATGGAGGAGCTAAAGGTGAAGTTTATATCCTCTCTTGAAACTACAAATGAGCAAGTATCACCTRGGATTAGCTAACCCACATCAATCCTCTACCCACCTTTACATTCTGATAACATCAAACGACGGGTGAGAAACAAGGAAGTGCAAGAGGTAATTTCTTACCAGTTGASCTTTCCTGATAATAAATTTTGTGACCCCGTGAGGTTGTATATGGAGCTGTGTTTTCCAAAAGCACTGGAKCCTGCAAGGTTATTCATATTATCATCACTTAGGGGTATGGTCAGTGTTCCAAATCAYGTTCTTGTTCTACTGTCATACTTCCCTTACCTTTTGTGGATCATTTGCAATGAAGAGAAGAATTATATTACCGAGCAATCTGGGTGGCTATGGTGGAAGTTTTCTTTCACCTAGCATTTTGTAAAAATTAGTTAGCCTAGGATTSTACATAAATAATMTCTCTATGGAGCCCATGTGTTTGTTTTYATTTTTTTTAGTAAATCAGTGTACATATTTCCCTTTTATCTTCTGTGAAAGTTTTGAGATAGACTCCATAGCCCAACAACTAAGGAACTGGAACTACTTGTTCTTGGCAGCTCGCAGGGAGCATGCCATCCTCTGTGAAGCCAAATGTTATCACACAAACTTGTCAGAGTCCTGTGGGTTTGTGGTTTCTACCTAAGTCTCTCTTTTTCCCTATCTCTCTCCTTTCGTAGACCAATTCTTAAGTTTTCCCCCCTCAGCTTGTAAAATCATTTTCATTTTCCCCCCTCTGTGTTTGAAGTGCCCCGGTATCCCTATTTTCCTAGCCCCTATCCAATCATCCAAGTCTTTGTTTACATAGGCCACAACGGTGGGCTCAAAGAGCGACACTCAAAGTGGTCCATTCTGGACTCGAATCAAGCAAAAAGGCAGGTTTGTCTTTAAACAGTGGGAATTCCATGTGGAGTTCATATTAGCGGCTTGCAGGTGTTTGAAATATTAAAAGCTGTGCGAAGTATAGTGACAGAGAAAATGGCTCGAAGAGAGCACGAGCCAAAGTCCCAAAGCGATCGTGAGTCATCGATCTTAAAGTGGATGGGTGGCAGTTGATCTTAGTGTTCGAGGAAATTGCTTTGGGATTTTTTGATGTGAAAAGTGGATAAAAATTTCGGAGAGCCGAAGCTCGAGCTCCTGAAGAAATCATGGACCATTTATTTCAAAATTAGCAGGGAGTCGTTGATCTTAGCAGCAGTGCCTCCCGAAGTCTCAGAGTCCCGAAGGGGACCTCAACCGTTGATCTCAGGAGGGCCATGCGTCATCAGATCTATGGCTCCAGGTAAAAGCACTTGGAAGCCTAGGTTTTAGTTTTGATTCTCCCGGAGCCCGGAGACCCAGAGTTGATCTCGACCATCCAATTCAAAGAGCCATGTGTCACTAGATCCATAGCTCCAAGTAAATTCACATCAAGTAAACAGGAGCTATCTCTCAAGCCCTGGAGAGCCAAATGCATGTCGGCTATCAAAATAGATAGGTGGCACCATTATGGTTTTGACACGTGGCACTCTTTTCAAGTATTCTCAGACACGCCTCCAGCTTGTTTTCAAGTGACACATGTTACCTCTCCGTMTGTGACACATTAKCATGGTGACATCAGGCCTCCACATCAGATCATCCTTTGAGAGGTGTTATTGTTCAGCGCCAAAAGTAGCGCCCCACCCCAAGGCACACTTTTGGTAGATCCTAAAGTTGGTGGGCGATTAAGCTTGGAAGTGGCGCTAAATCTAGTGGGTGTGCTCAGATTGTAGATCAGGACTAGACCTATGGCCACAGTCCATTCTAGTGATGCAACATGCTCATTTGATATTTCTCTTGAGCAGTCCCGCAATGGAAAACATGGTTTGGAAAAATTTATACGTGGTGAAAGGTGGTGGATTGAGGGCTCAAAAGCTGTGTGAACCCAAACCACCTTTTAGCAGCCCCACAATCACGTGTTTATATAGCATCCTATCAGAGAGAAGAGTGTGGTCACGCCCATGGGAATTAAGCCATGTTTCAATCCTGAGAAAATGAAGTCGATGAAAGCGGAGCTAGTGGTTGAAACCTCGGTTCACTCCATAAATGGAAGGCATGGAAGGCCCGACCATGGGGACTGAACTGTCAGCCCGTGGTATCCCTGTGGACAGATTCTCCTGTAGACCCATGTTGATCTGAGCTCATGTCTAACATAGAAATACATGCACAGTATGACAGGGGGCTATTCAGATGCAAGGCTTTGAATATAGTAGCTAGTTTACACTCCTGGTAGAGGTGGAATGGTCTGAGTATAAATAAATAGTTTTGATATTTTGTTAAGGTTGTCGAATGGTTGAGCTAGGATCCCTACTATTGTAATATTTTCGTGAAGAACACTGGTTCTCTGGTTATGTATTTGTTTTTGAGACATCTTGGTTAATCTAAGTCATCTTTCTTGCTCCATCTTATTTTCCTCTGATACTAAGAGAGTTCATGATTGATTGATTCATATGTATTGTTATGACTGTATTATGATAAGTACTATATTATAGTGTTGTTATAATTTTTTTCAATTTGTTTGAGATTTGAATTCAAGAGGATCTTGCATTTAAGTTTTTCCTCCTTAGGCTGTTCGAAGACCTGATGTCCACAACAGTCCTCTACACTCTCCTCACCAAAGTCTTCCCTCTATTCACCCTTACTCCATCTTACTGACTGAAGTTGATTCCAGACCTGAAATGCTTGTGCATGCTAGTCCAGATTTCTGAGTTAGAATGTTATTATCATTGAGTCTACACCCATTTGACCTCTTTAAAACCAGCCTGTGAGATATAAACTAATGGGTACTAGGCTTACCTTCAACTCAATCTGAAGGTGACTTCTAGTGCTAATAATATGGAGCCCATGATTTTCGATTTTCCACATTTTATCATTAGGATCAATTCCACACAGTCCGCTCTTGGTTTTGTGGCATTCCTACGATTTCCATAATTTTTTTATTATTGGGCATAATTTAATTAAATACACTAAATGTGTTATTGGTACCATATTATATAAATGGATACATGAGTGTAATAGGGTTTTAGAACCAGAACATAAATATCTAAAGGTTGGAATGATGAGAAATGGATTTATGACATACAAGAATGCCATAGAAGCCAATTAATCACTTTCCAGTATTCAAAGGTGATTTAAAAAGGGTTATAAAGTGAATTTAATATTCATGTGGATTTTTTCAARGAGAGGAAAGATATATAAGGGGACTGAGGAAGTATAAAGGAATGGTATCACTTCACCTTTCCTCATTATGATTTGATTTATCATTTTTTATTCCTCTTGGAGTCGTAGTTTTGTTAGGGCTTAGAAAAATCCTTCCATCATTATAGTTTAGTTTTGGTGGTGCAATATCCACCATAGCTAGACAAGAAGGAGGATCCATCCAGGATGTTCATTGGAGCTTCAATTTGGGTTTGTTTTCAGTTGGAGTTATGTTGTGTTGCACAATAGATTGTGAAGTTTTCCTGAGGAGGTCAATTTCATATTTTTCAGATACTAGGAGGGTTTTGAGAAGGCATATCAAGAGACATCCTCATTGGTTGAAGAAGAGGGTCCCATGAAACCCTGCTTGTTGCTCCACATTGTTCCATGGGGACCTCTGTAGACTGAATATTTTTAGAGGAGGGTTTCAAGAGGAATCCTCATTGGTTGAACACGAGAGATCCGTGAGGGACCGCTCGTCACCCAATCTCGTCTCGTGAGCGCCTAGTAGGGGTTTGGTGTTTGCAAAAAGATAATTTATATCAGATACATGAGGGTTATATAATGTCTCAAATACTATTTGCAGAGAAGACAATGATAGAGTAGGGCTATAAGAGACTTGGATCATTTGACATCATCTATTGGCATCATTCTAGGTTTTTGTTTGACTTTGTAGTGTTTTATAAAGCTATTATAACAACCATTAGAGTTATTCTATTGTTGTATTTCCAATCTCCATTCATAATAAAGGATTCCAATGTTGTCACTTTCATTATTTGTGTACTTGGATTAGTAATGTTCTTGATAGAAGTTCACTTAAGACAATGCATTCAAACTATTTGTGAAAAGTCATAGATCAAATTTTGCATAAAGAATACATGAGTGCAAACTTTTTAACTTAATACAGTACCAGTGACAACATAATTTGCACACTAAAAAGCTTAAATCCTCACTTAGAATATTCAGGGATATTACATTGGTTTCATAGCTAGTGATATTTCCATCCTGTGAGAGTATGAATACTATGGATAAGAAAAGATGAAGACAAATTATGAATCCATAGGATAATATCAGAAGAAACTACCACCATTGTTAAATTATCATGATTTTTGGGAGCTATATGCATAGCACATGACTTATTTCAAAGAGTATCATACATTCAGTGAGGAGATCCAGGTTGTTATGTCATTAGAATATTATTGTGCCATCAAGAGAAGGAACTGGCCTAGATTTCAAACCAAGGCTTCTTTGAAAAGCATAGTGTAGAAAGTGAAGGAATACAAGCATGAAGAACAGAGGGACTTTTTGAAGGTACATGTATCTAATTATGTTGAGGATGTGTGCCATAGTGAGACAAAAACATCTAGTACACCATTAAATCTATCTCATGAGACCCATGGGACTAGCACATATGATGGACAGGTTAACAACACACATGATGCAACTTTCCAATCAACCAATGATGAGGACTCAACTACATACCTTAGTAATGATGATGATGTGAGTGTGGTAACACCTAAGTATGGTGAGGATGCAACATATTATAATGACTATGGGACAATGTTCCAATCAGTGGATGTTGAGGATTCAAAATCTCTCCCTATTTATGATTCTTATGACGAGGGAGGTTCAAGCATGCTAGAACCTAACTATGACATGGATTCAACACCTCATCCTGTTTATGACCAGTATGATGATGCAAGTATGATTATACCTAAGTATGAAAAAGGTTGGGAGTTATGCGTGAAGGATGAAAATGATTAGATTGATTTTATTGATGATAAAAGATTAGAAAATTTGTATGAGGAGGGTAGTCCACATTACATGACATCATCTAATGTGTCAATCAATCCTAGTGTGACAACCCATGCCATATTGATGAAAACGCATTGCGTGATTTGGAGAACCAATTATTCGTCACATAGGACAAAATTGTGTAGGTGTTGGAAAGGGAAGATGGTGCTCATAATTTTATTGAAGATATTATGTGGGAAGCTCATATTGAGGAGAGACAAAAAGGAGTTGCAGAAGGGATCACTAGAGCTCAATTACACATCATCAAAGAAGCATTAGAATAGATGAAATATGATTACTTGTAGTTGTTTATGGATAGGTACCTTGCTCTTAATTTCATTGAAGAAAAGAAAAGGGATATTGAGGAGCTTTCTTACAAGCTTAGTTTGGCATGCTCTTCATCATTGATAGAAGTAATGGCACATGAGGACGTGAGTGGAACTCATTATCTGAGTGAGGAGCCTCCTGTGATGATCCTACAAGAGGAGCATTCAGATTTGTATGTATTTGAGGAGAAGTGTGAAATAAAGGGTTTTGACCGTGCACCTATTTTGCATTGTAGGAATGATGAGTCATTTCTTTTGGCTCAAGGATTAGCTACAAATAAGGTAGTTGAGAAAATTCCTCGTAGACCAACCAAAAAGGAAGCATATACACCACTTGATTAGGGAATTAAGTATAGGAAAGTGGTGGATACATCACTCTAGGATCCAGGTTCAATTGATATAGTGGCCCATGATGATGCAATGGTGTGCAGTAGTATACAACAATATACAACTATGTATGGTGGTGTAAAGTGGGTTTTTTGAATGAATATCCTAGGGATACCTCCCAAAAGGGACTTCAAACATATCATTGAGTTTGTTTCACCCAGGATCGATGAGTGGAGAGATGAGTTTCATGGAGAGGAATATTTCTCAGAGATTGATATTTGATTGGGATGTCACCAGAGCAGGGACATAGAGTAGGGTACCCACATGAGTTCTCTTAGATTTTACCTTGAGTTCTTGGGAATACCCTTGGGGTTGGCCAATGCATCTAACACTTTCATGTTTTGTAGGAAGTAGCAGTGGAATGTAGTGTTATATTTTGATGCAAAATTATATTCAGCAGGAGATGGACGGTTCACCTGAGTCAACTAGGTGAGGGAGGTAGGATTAAAACCATGTCAGGGATTTTTCATTTTTTCTATGTAGTCAATGCATGGGAGGAGATATAGACTTTGTTGGATAGGTTAACAAAGATTTCAATAGGAATTAGGAGTGATTGACCTCCAATTTGGTGATGGGATCCTGATATTCATCGGAGTGATGGATTACATAAGTTGATGATCAATAGGTTCGTATTAGTGATTGGTCTACCTCATTATAGATATGATGTGAGAAGAGTTGTGGAGCTTTGGAGAGATACAATTTCCCTCATGAGACTTAGGATCGATTCGATCCACAAGTTGGAAGACCTTGACTTCACTGAGATGCTTTGGTGAGACATGATCTAGGATAGTAGGTTCAATCCTTTCATGGATTTCATCCTGGGATTCCATGAGAGGATAAAGAAACCTGGGTATGAAAATAAAACAATTATGATTAGGTGGGTGCAATACCCACATGATGGTTCCTCTCGTGGAGTAGTTTGGAACCCCATGACTATAGTGTTTTACAACTCAATAGAATGTACATATGAGATGGCCAATGTTCACCTTCTGAATTTTAATCTTCTGATTGATTTATTGGAGCAGTGGTATTCTAGGGAGTGGACTATGTTTAAATAGATATCAATTACGTGTCTTATTAGGGACAGTCAAATAGATTATTGTGTTAGCACCTTGCAGATCAGTGTTATGAGTAGAGGGCGATTCATGTCACATAAGCTAGTTTGGGACCTTGGTTACTTTATTACTTGTAGGAAGGTCTGAGAGAGATTTGCATGGAGGGATGTTACAAAGGAGTGTACGAATCATTGACAATATAGGTCAGGCACACTCATCTAGAAATGTTAATGCATTCCTTGCCCATTTTCGAGTGAGAGTGGGAGAGTATGTTTATTGATCGCATTATAGGTTTACTGAGGGTGGAGGGAGAAGATAATATGTCATCAAAGTTCACTTACTTTCTAGTGATGTCTTTGTAGTGTGGGGAAACATAGGTGACATAGTTATCTATTGGGGAGACATTCAGAGTCCATGAGTGGCTCATATTCATTGCTCGTTATTGGGAAAAACTTATTTTTCTGATAATTGAGATTTATCATGGTAGTGTATCTACAGGCTGTGACTTCACATGGATGTATGTGTAGGCTACTATTTATGGTAGTAGGCTGATCCATTACAGGTATTTCAACTTGGAGAGAAGAATGCAGTTTGGGCATGATGATCGAATGACTATGATTAGGGTGGCACAATGCCAATGTGGTGGTTCCTTATGATATTATCTTGGGACCCCTATATTCCAGTACTAGACAGCTCAACAACTGACACTGAGGTGAGAGCCAATTTTTTCTTCCATGAGATTGGTTACCCAGTAGAGCCATTATTTGAGGAGTTGATCAAGTTGTTGTGGGACCAAGTTTCTCTACTTAGCGGCATTTTTCAAGAGGCCTCTTATATCCATACCTTTTCGGATCACACATTGAGTGGAGGATACTTCACATCATCCAGGGTGGTTTGGGGCCCTAGTATAATTTCTAGTTTCAATCTGGCCCAGTTGATGGAGCGATCGGTTGGGATGGAATTGCTTGAGGAAAATCAATCCTTGGAAATGGAGGAATGTAATGTCCCCATTATCAGATCCCTCCACTCCATAGTCAAAGGATACCTTGTGATAATATATTAGCCTGGTAGATTAGTAAATTTAGGTTAACAGTGAGCTTGGGAAATTTGGAGGGGTTATATGGATTTCAGGCTATTCCATTCACTGTCGTTTATCATCAAGATCACTTCTGTTAGAAAAATAGGATCACAGAGCAATAAAATAAAAAAAATGTGGAAATAAAACACAAAATATACACAATACAATAGAGACAAAGATATACGTGGTTCACCCAGTGTGGGCTACGTCCACCAGAGAAATTTCCAAGTCCTTCCTTTATTATTATCCAACAAATGAAGGGATACAACCTACAACAAATCCGTTGTAACTTCCTCTTATTTCTCTCACAGTCTCCTCTCTCAGAATACAATATTGTTTATGATACATATCCGTAATACATTTCCCTCATTAAAGAGGGTTTCCTTCTAGGGAAAAAAACCCTAACATAACTTCTACTGTTAGATATGCTACCTTATAATGAATGGTCCAGATTTACAATGAAATTACAATATACATTTACAAGGAAATGATTCCTTCAGGGGCTTCACCGTCAAACCCCCATCAAGGAATACTATCCCCCGAACCTCCATCAGGGGCTCACTTTCCCCAGGAGCCCCAATCAAGGGGATAGCCCCCCCAGACCTCGCAGGGGGGTAACCCGCACCCTACAGTCCCCCGCATGGATGAGTGTACATTATTCTAGGGTGTAAAGTCTTCATGGGGTATAAACATGACTTAAAACAAACAACTCTGAATCATGAAGATAATCAGGCTCCATAACCAACAATTTCCACATAGTCCACTCTTGTTTCTGTGATGTTCTGATGATTTCCATAATTTTTGTTATTGTTGGGCATAATTAAATACATTAAATGTGTTATTGGGACCAAATTATTTGAAGGGTTACATGAGTGTAATAGTTCGTTGGAATTGAGATGAAAAAATATAAAGGTTGGAATGATGAGAAAGGTATTTTCGACATCAAGGGATGTCTTAGAATCCAATTACTTACTTTTCGATATTAAAAGGGGGTTTAAAAATGGTTATAAATTGAATTTAATATTTATGTGGATTTGGTAAAAGAGAGAAAATATATAGAAGGGGGTTAGAGAAGTATAAAGGAAGGGTAACACTTCACCTTTCTGCATTATGATTTGATCTCTCATTTTGGAGTGCTATTGGATCCATTGCTTAATTAGGGTTTATCAAAACCCTTCCATCAGTATAGTTTAGTTTCAATGGTGTGATATCCACCCTTGCTAGAAAAGGAGGATCCATCTAGAATCTTCATTGGAGCTTAAATTTGGGTTTGTTTTCAGTTGTAGAAATATCAACTTGCACATGAGATTGCAAATATTTTTGGAGGAGGCCAATTTCATATTTTGTAGGTGCCAGGGGGATTTTAGGAAGGCATATTAGGAGAAATCCTTACTGGTTGAACAATAGGGTCCCATGAATCCATCTTTGTTTCTCATGATTGTCCCATGAGGACCTCTCCATATTGAATATTGATACATGAAGGTTTTGGGAGTCATCCACATTGGTTGAACGCAAGGGTTTTGCGAGGCCCTAATCGTTTCACAATCGCATCCCGCGAGGGGTTTGTAAGTGATTGTAGGTCACACCATTCTATTTGGATCATAGTTGTGAGGGTTATAGAAGGACTAAAAGGATATTTGCAGAGAGGAAAGTGTTGGAGCAAGGTTAGGAGAGCCTTGGAGTAGTTGACATCATCTATTGGCATCATTCCAAGTTTTTGTTTGACTTTGTAGTGTTTGATGAATCTTCTACAACAACCATTAGAGTTATTTTGTTGTTGTATTTCTAGTCCCCATTCATAATAAAGGATGCCAATGTTGTCACTTTCATTATTTGTGTACTTGCATTAGTAATGTGCTTGATAGAATTTTACTTAATGTAATGCATGGAAACTATTTTTGAAAAGTCATATATCATATTTTTCATAAAGTATGTATGAGTACAAACTTTTTAACCAAAGTACAAGACCAGCGACAACATAATTTGCACAATAAAACACTTATATCCTTGCCCAACATATTTGGGGATATTACATAAGGTATTCTATAGAAAAATACTATGATAAATTAATGACATACATAATCATAACATATTTCGTATTCATCTTAGGTACATCACCAACATCAATAGGTGTCACCATATCAAATGTAGAAATGGATATTAATAATTGTGAGAAGACAATTCATAATTAAAGAGAGATAGATAATGTTTCCATATTTTACACATCTAGCAAACTTATAACTCCAGTACAAACTATCTATTGATTATCTCTCTAGATAGAAATTTATGTTAGGAAAAGATTGCAATAATTTGAAATCATATATGTGTTCACTACAAAATTTGTTGTTGTCCTGTAGGTTGTCACATATCTCTCACAGAGAAGTTGAATGACATGAAATAGTGTGTGGGATGCACCTTCATACACTACTCTAATCCTTTGAGAAAGTTCTCAAGTCAGGGAAGGGGTACACTCAATATTTCATAAGGAAAGTGTAGGAAACTAGTTTAAAATAAAATATATATTTAATGTTTTCATTATGATTTACAATGTCTCATGGGAAACAATTTATACCCATAGAACACTTGGGACATACCCTTTAATGTGAGCATGTTTTCCACTGAATAATTAATTAAAATATAATTAAATTAGGTTTGTTATAAGTCACCCACACTCGAAATTATTCAACTTTGAAGCATGAGTAAGGATGAATGCATTGATATTAAGTATTCATTTTCCTAAGTGGATTCAACTTATTGTCGATTCTTCCACTTGAAAATGTACTCATTGAAACTTCCTGAATGAATGGTGTTGGTCCTAACCTCTATTATTTCTTATGGCTACAATATAATCTACCTTTTTCATCCAAAATAGGTAGTTTCATGTGTACTGGAGTTTTTGGACCCAACGTTTTCTTAAAACATGAAACATGGAGGACATAATGCAAGATTCTCTTGTTTGTTATGTCTAACGCATATGTCCCTTGGAAAAATCTCCTTTGAACATGGTAAGGGCCATAAAAATTGAGTGCAATTTTATGAWTTTTGTATTTTTTGAGTGAGTTTTTCTTGTAGGTTGCAATTTAACAAACACCCATTCCCTACTTCAAATTCATAGTCAAATCCTTTCAAATTATATTGTTGATTAATTTAGTTCCTAGATTGCTCAAGATGACATTTTAGAATATGAAGGATTTCATCATAAGTCTCTAAGTTGYATTTTATTGTAGGATCCTTTAATTTGGAGAAAACATGTTCTTTTATTGATGGTGGAGCATATGCATATAAGGCCTCAAATGGAGTCACTTTAGTCGACATGTAGTATATGGTGTCACAACACCATTATGAATGATGTATCTAGTTGTGCCACTAATATTGATGGTCACTCGCAAAATTCTTGAGGTATACCTCAAGGAACTTATTTACCACTTCAATTTTTATATCCATCTGAGGACGGTATGAGGTTCTTATGGGTAGTGTGGTTCCTACATGGATGAATAATTCCTTCCAAAATTTGTTGTTAAATTTGGTTTCCCTATAAGTAATGATGATGTTTGAGAAGCCATGGAGTTTATAAATATTTTTCACATAGCTATCAATGATTTTACTAGCCCTAGCTCTTAAGGAAATTCCAATGAAACAAACATATTTTGTTAATCAATCCACAGTTAAAAATATGTTATCCCTCCCTTACAAAATAGGGAGATCTATGATAAATTCCATGGATACCTCAATCCATTTCTTATTTGGGATATGAATGGGTTGAAGGAGGCTTGGAGGTGCCACTAATTCAAGCTTATATCACTAAAAGGTATCACATTCTACGACATATCTTTGAATGTCAACCTTCATTCCTTTCTAGAATACAGATTTTTAAATATTGTAGTATGTTTTGAAAAACCCAACATGGCCTGGAAATGGAGATTCATGGTTATCTTTTAAGATTTTTTCTTTGAATTTGGAAGTGTTTGGAAAATATATTCTTCCTTTATACTAGAGTATATCATTCTCCCATGTAAATTTGGAGTGTGAAAATACATTGCGATTGACTTCTTTGATTATCTTTTTTATCTCTATATTTTTCATGTATTTGGATTCAACATTGAAAATTCATTTAGGAATAACTATTGAAATTATTCATAATATAACATCTCCTTATTTTCTCGATAAAATAACATTAAATTGATTTTCCTTTCCCTTCTTATACAAAATTTCAAAATATAAATATTGAAATTTTCTATCCCATTTTTTTTGTTCTAGTGATATGTTTTTTAGGTTTAATAAATATTTGAAGTTATTGTGGCCCATTTTGACTAACAATTTGACTCCAACTAGATATTGTTTCAGTTTTTCCAATCCATGAATGATTTCCAACATCTCTTTGTCATAATTAGATTTTTTTCTCTTTGGGATTTAATTTCTAATTCTCAAATTAAATGGGATGGTTTTCTTGCATAAGAACTACTCCTATCCAAGTACCTAAAGAATAACAATCTAGCACCAAGATTTTAGTGAAATCAGAGGAAGCCAAAAATGGGTTGAAGTCAATAAGGCATTTATTTTCTTAAAATTGATTTTGGCTGCATAATTCCACCCAAACACATCCTTTTTTAATAGTTTTGTCAATGGATAAAAATTTTCTACATATTTTTTTACGAATCTTTTGTAATATCCTATGAGATCAAATAATCCTCATAAAGATGAGATAGTTTTTGGAGCAAGTTGTTGAAATTTCTCCTACCTAGCAGCTGACAATTAATTCCAAATAAATCAATGTAATGTTCTTGTTGTTCCTGAGATATATTTTAGGCTCACAAAATATTGTCAGTCATCCAAAATTTAAGAGAATGGTTTTGGTAATACTTTTCTACCTTCATTTTTAAGATGAAACTTCAAATAAATTTTAATGATTAGAAAACACATGGCAGTATCTCTTTCTTTGAGTCTTTATAAATTTTGATCATATGAAAAGTAGAATTGATTAAGAAATACCTTCAAAATAATTTAAGGTATCAAATACAGATAAATATTACCTTATCATCAATAGAAGATTAATGAAGGAGTCCTTGATAGATGATTTAAAATGAGGAAACTGACACAGATACATGTCTTGTTTTTCTCATAGTAATAACATAGGAAAAAATATAACTGAACAAATATCCAATATATGGACCACAATAGATGTGTTAGTAAATTGTATTCTTTCAAAATTCAAGAACCATGGAATGAATAGAATAAGATTATGAAATGGTGATACACATAAAGAACATAACTCAAGGAAATGAGGCGTAGAATCTGTGTTTTCTCTTTCTATTGGATATTTCATAAAATTACTTTTTACATTCGACGAGAAGAAGCCATGAATAGATCTTTGATCAGTCTATTTATACAAAAATTTCTTAACTAAAATTATTTAGACATTCCACATTCTTTGTTCTCAAAATAGAATACAATCAAAACTAAAAGATACAATGAAGATATTTTTTGATCTGTTGAGATTTATTTTTCTCACTAGCACTTCACTTTCCTTCTATTTGCTTGTGGATGTACTTGGTTTYTTCTTATCCTTAAATTGTGCATGTAGTTCCATTAATGAAACAACAAACTTGGAAGGTTTGACATTTTCATTTAACTCAAATGAGAAATCYTTTTTGTGCACCAATGGTAATTTGTCTTCAATTTTAACGACTACATGTTGTGTGATCTGATGTTGTAAGCTCGATTTCACTAGCAGATCATTTACYATTCATAAATTAACATGATTTACCTGTTGGACATCATTTTGTACATTCTCTCTACTTTTCTTTCGACTCTCTTTGCTCTTTTCGATCTCAATTTGTCCAAGTTTATCATGAATACCACTGACATCAATCTCTGTCATTTCCATATTTGCAGCTAAAAGAGTGTTAAGACAAGYCTCTTTTTCCTCTYTGGATAGCCTCTTKCTTTCTCAAGGTTAGTTTCCCAAACCTTTAAAGCCATTTCTCCCTTTATCTGCTCAAACTGTGAAAAATGAGCAATCCAAGGTACATTGAGTTTTTGTCTCCATACTATGAATTCTTGGAATTTGGACCTGGTTGTATAGGCTTCCCTCTCATTTTAATAAATATTCTTCAAATAATTATTGATCACTTGATAATGTCTTTGAATAATATCCATATTTTGGTACAGATCTTGTCGGACAGTTTTTGGCTTTTCAATTACTTCTGATGCTTGATTTTTGAATGCAGAAATGCCCATTTTTGTGCTCTCAAATAAGGTTATTTGAGTCTGCAATTGATCTATTAACATATCTCATTGGGAAAGAATATTATTACTCAACTGTTTGTTTTTAACACTTAATTCCAATTTATCTTCTAACTAATTAATATGTTGGTCAAAACCCTGTCTGATTTGATTGATATCAAAATTGATTTTATCTCTAGCAATCACTTCCATTTGTTTCATATCATTATGGAATTGTGCAATCATAATATTCTTTTGGTCCAGTTGTTTTCTGATATTATCCACTGACCACTGGTTGGCAGTTGCAAAGGCCCCTAGTGAGTCAACAACTTCTTTTGCAAATTCAAGGTCACTCTATCCATGTCCATCATATATCATTTTATTATTTTTGGTAGTTACTCCCTTCTTTTGTTGATATTCCCTTCTTATGATAGCCTTCCTTTTCTTGTTGAAAAAAAAAATTGATGAAGGAATATCTTCAGGTTCAATAGGTGTCAGGTCATTTATATTGATAATCTATGAACTAGTTAACTCAAAACTTGTTACTAAAGGAGTTAATGATGGTATAGGATAAATAAGTGTAGCAGATCCTTCTTGATTTGTGGAATTTTTCACTGTATTTTCAATGTTTGGCAATGAAAGATGATAATTGTGTCAATGTTTCATAAAATATTCAAATGATGCTAATAATTGTTGCTCATTTTTTCCTGGTATGGATATTCTTGTAATTATTTCATCTTTAGACAATGCATTTGGATTATTTTCCACTTCTGTAGCTTTGTCTTCAGGAAAGCTATGTTTCTTAGGCTCTGTTGATTCTATCACCTGTGAAGCTGGGTTAAGTCTTTGTTCTACCTGCAAGACTTTGGGTAGACTATTCCTTCTGTGCTTCTGAAAGATGAGGAAGCATGACTATTGATCTTGAGGTAAATTTTTAAATCTGATTAAAACTTCATCATAAGATCTTACTCCTCTGAAAACTTCATCATAGGGTGAATCTTCATGGGTGTATCTTTTCATATTGAACTGAGAAAAATAATTTTCAATGACCCTACGTGGATCATGCCTTTTGTACTCAATATCAACAATTTTAATTTCTTATAAGGTAGAATCCTCCACCTTAGTGTGTCGAAAATCAGATAATGAAAATACACCAACCTATATGGGAAAGGTTCGCGAAAATCTCTTATTTTCCGCCTTCATCTCTTTGGCTATCCCTCTTGAAATTGTTCGATATGCTACTTATTTGCAAACTAGTTTATCTGGTAAGAATCTAGCAATAGAATGAGGATATATATATCATCCGAACACTTTGATGTAAGATAAGCTTTCCTCAATATACCAATCTGCAATAACACCTAAATTTCCAATGATTTTTTTTGAAATTTTGGGGGAAGGCCATCCATAAATAACTTCATGAATTGGGATCACCACATTATGACAAATTTCATAAAAAGATTCCTTTGAATTTTCCTCCCATAACTTAGAATGATAAAAATGTATGGGCTCAGTGAGAGTTGGATTCCAACTCCAATTCATAAGAGGAAATGGGGTCCTGAAACAAATTGCATCCATAATATATGCAAACATATAGAAAGGATCATGTTATCCTTTAGATTTCATAATTTTGTACTCACCAATTTGCTTGGCCAAGTTATTTGACAACATTTTTCCCCGATCAAAAGTATGTCCCTCAACAACATCATGGATTATGCGAACTCAATCTATGGTAAAGTGCACATGATTTTTCTTACCAAACATTATATAGAGCATAATGGAAATCTAAAATCTATGAGCATCAGAAGAGGTTGTAGAAAATATACCCAAAGTATCAGTTTTTAACTTATTTTTATTTCCCCACTAGGATTTTACTATATCATGGATAGTTATGTCATATTTAGTGCATTCCTCATCCTCAGACTTCATTATAAATGATGCATTGTAATTATATTTGGGTTTAGGAGTTAATTTTTACATTACTTGAATGTCCTCGGGTTGAAAAGAGCCAACGATGGTCTTATGGTGACTGCAGATGGGTCTGGTTGGGATATCCATGTGTTCTAAGGCCCATCTTATCATATTGGTATATGGCATTAGTTTTGGCTAAGAAACAACTCTTTGTAGTTCATAATTAGCCACATGCCTTAGCTTAGATGAAAATGTCTCATCCTCTTCTTCCGCTAAATCATCGGAACACAGAGAATTTTCTTTCTCTAAAATGTCATAAACCTGCTTCCAAGATTTGATGTCATTTGTCAATCAAGCAGTAGTATCTAAAAGTATGTTTGCATTTGTGTTTGATTCTTCAGTGAATGAATCCTGCTTCTTTCCTGCTTTGGATGGCGCCATAATTTTCAAAATTTGATGTTAACCCTCTAGTGAGAGCAAAATCTGTGAGCTAAAAAATGATGAATGCAAAAATTTTGGATGCTAATGGAAAAAACACTTTGAAGTTTGAAATTCCTATATTTAGAAAAAATTAATGTTTAGATATCCTCGCATTAATCTATTGATAGAGTAACCATTCTCAAATCTGTCAAATTTATTACTTGGTGGTTGCAACACTTTTCCCAACCTTTTACCCTAGCCAGCTGGACATTTTATTAATGATCATGATTAAGATAAAGTACTTTGGCATTTTGACATTCGGGAGTTTTGAGTGCAAAATAATAGATATCTCCCAAAGATTGAATTCATAGAGCAGTTAATCAACCCTTAATTACATTTTCATTTTTTAATTAATCATGGTTTAAGGTCACTTTTTAATTTTAAGTACTTCAGCACTCCGAAACTCCAGAGCTATGGGAGTTCCTGAGTTTGTATTTGTTGTGAGTAGAGTTTACTTGAAGTCTGAATTCATGGAGTGATTACTTAGATTTAATAACGGTTAATTAAACCTGTTCAGTTCATTAATATTTAATGATTTATTATCATGATCATGGGTTGTTTGGCACTTTGGCACTCTCGCGCTCGTTTGAATTTGTTCTTGATTTATCTCTTGGAGTGTTTTGGTAGCGATGACATCACTTTTGATGACATGTCATACAAAGTGAGTGACATGTCATAAAATCATGCGAATGATGTGACTAAAGTACCCAAAATGAGTGTAACATGTCATCACAAATAAATATTGGTAGGTGGCCTATGACTCATCARTAGATGTATTTTAAAATATTTTCATGGGAACATGTCTCTGGGACTCCAGAGCTTTGCAACTTCGATATTTTTTAGATCTTTAAACACCTTGAGATTGAATTGTTGAATCAAAAAGTCCTGAAGTGACTTCATATTTTTCTTTTGTTTAGAACTCCAAAATCAYGAGAGTTGTCGATCCATATTACTAAAAAAAATTAATTGATGATAACGGATGTGCCCTGTCAAGATATAACAATCATATATTTTATTCTAAAAAGAACAATATTCCTAAGTTTTTCGTAATTTATTTTTAAAAGATAAAAAATAAAAAGACTTCAAAGTTTAATTTTTATTTGAAATTTTCTTAAGTGTTCTAACAGTTCCCTAGCCCAACCGAAGGAGATTACGGTGAAAAATACTTACAAAACAAAAAATTCTTCTAACTAAATAAATTTTGTGTAGTTGTCATCTACAAATTAAAACCAGATTTAGTCATTGTATGTTATAATTAATTTCATGCATCTACAACCATTTAAAATAGACATGAAATGAAACTAATAAACTTAATTACAACAATATATAAATCAATTTGATACACATAGTTAATGCACAACAAACAAACTCATAATACAAAGAGAAACAATATGAAACACCTATGTTTTATAAATTGTTGTGCAACTAGCCGCTTGGGATAGACGTTCCACCAACCATATATTTATTGTTCCAAACATAAAAAACCAGTCACCCCCAAGCTAAGGCTAGCAATCCAAAAAATAGGGTTGTCTCTCACTTTCTACTAACAACTCATAAAATCACAACCCACTAATATTCTCCTACAACTATCCCTATTTTCCACTAGCTATCTTCCTCTTAACATACCAAACCCAAGGAATCTACCCTTTCACTAATCTCATTCACTTAGGCATTCCACTCGTTTATCAGGGTCTCTCTGGCGCATGCAACTAAGAATCTCTTAGCTGGGAACTTAAGGGAACTCACTTTTAGGAAAACTACCAACAATCAACAAAAAACAATTGTAACTCAGGCCTGACAATGTAACTCTTCAGTATTCAGCTCCAATACACTTCACATACACTCGAGGATAATCTAGAATTTTCCCTCCATGGATACACTAGCTTCAAACTCTCTTTCTTCCTCTCTACTTGCCCCTCATGCACAAAATTTTGTTGTGTAAAACTATTGTAGCTACCCATATGAATTTACTCTCTTTGGGTTACTTTCTTGACTCACACGCTTCCCCAAGTTGATTTTACTCACCCCCCATGTGCCTAATAACTATGGGATGTGACCACCCACAACCACCCTCTTATATGTGTTTAATTATTGGCTTTGGGAACACTGAATTAGAAATTAGAAGGTTCATATATCAATAGCAATTTTTAGGAAAATGGGTTGAATTAATATACAAGGTTATTTCCCCCTTGGACCCCTATTGGATATTCTTTTATACCCTCCCCTTTATTGTGTATTAATTCATATCCCATCTCTGTCCATGTCCCCTTAGCAACTAGAATCATATTTTATTATTAAACATAGAAATACAAATCACATATTACATCACTTGGCAGTAGCCACATATTATATCTACATTAAGAATTAATTAAACTGGTGATTATAGTGGGGATGTTACATTCCCCATCCCCTACAATTTTTGGTCATCTTTGGTGCACACTATACTAATATACATATATTCAAATTTACGTCACAATACTTAAAAAATAAAATTATGCAAATTTACACATCCTGCAACAGTTCCAACCATAATCTCTTATTCCTCTCAACTCGTCGACCCAAGGAATGCACCATTCATTTATCAGAGCTAACCCAAGGGATGTACCATCCATTTATAAGGATCAACTCAAGGAATGCACAATTATTTTATCAGGGTCCCCAATGTAGTTGGATGGGACTCTAAGATGTGGTTCTGTAACTCTCGCTGCTCAAAATGAAGTCTTGCATTTTTTTTTTCTTCAAAATTGTCAAAAAATTGTGAGTATTCTTCTCGCATGTTATGTCCATGCTCTCATGTAGCATATTTAGGACTGTTGTAGGTCCATTGAACCTTTACCAACCCTATGGATGTTTTCCTGAGCACTTTGAATTTTTCGGTCTAGGATGTGTACTAGTTCCACCCTAAAATCCCCTCTGTGCTCAACCTAGATCACATTCCAATCAACTATGTGATTAGGGTCAGATGCATATTTATTTAATAATGACACATGAAATAAATTATGCACTCTCATGGATGTAGGAAATGTTATCATGTATGCAAGGGGCCTTATATTTTCTAATATTTCAAAAGGTCCACAATATCTTGCTTCCAACTTTGGGAAACTTCCTAATCTTAGCAAACTTCTTTTCTCCTTTACTTTCAAAAACACATGTTCTCCCACTTTAAAATCTCCTAAAATTTATTCTTGTATGCATAAAGTTTCTTCATATATTGGGAACATTTTAAATTCTTCTTAATCTTTTCCATTTTCTCTTCCATTTCCTTTAACAAATATGGCCCAATAACTACTCTATTCGTTGGATTATCGCAACTTATGGGTGTGTTACACTTTTTTCATGCAATGCTTCAGATGGAATCATTTTCAATGAGGCCTGATATCAATTGTTGTAGGAAAATTCAAATAAAAGAATATAGTATTCCCACTATGATGGTTGATCCATCACATACATTCAAAGAATTTTTGCAATGATTCTATTAGTTCTTTATGTTTTCCCATGTGACTCAAGGTGATATGTTGTATTAAGATTTGGATTTGTCCCAAWTACCTTTAAAAAAAGTTTCCAAAAGTTTGAAGTAAACTTTGGATCTTTCTCTAAAACTATTGTCTTAGGCACCCCATGTATCTTGACAAATTCCTTYATGTATATCTTTGCAATATTTGTTTCCTTGTGTGTTGTGTTCATGGGAATAAAATGAGTTTTGTTAGTCARTTTATCCACCACCACCATGATGGAATGATGTTGCTTCATTGTTATATGAAKATTTGTAATAAAATCAATCGTAACTCCTTCCCACTTCCATTCTGGAATGGATAATGGTTCCAATAACCCCTCTCTATATTTACCTTCCTCCATTATATACATATGGCTATGTCACTAGTAAATTTGGGTCATTTTGCAATGTACATTTCGACGCTCTTGTGACGTTATGTCGTGGATATTGTGACGAATCTAGGGCCCCCCAAACGTCGCTTCACATGTCGTGGAAAGTGCGACAAACCAGGGATATCATTTCAAGTGTGATGACCCAAGGAGGTTGTCACAAGAGTGACGGTTGGAGGAGGTCATTGCAATAATGATGACCTAGGACGTTCGTGACAAGAGAGACGACCAGAGTAGTTATTGTGACTAAATATTCAAGGATATGGTATCGTCGACGATAACGATAGCTCGTTGCAAGAGTGAATAATCCTAGATAGTTGCAACAAACTATCAATATTATCGATGATCTTATTCGTCGCAAGAGAGATGATTCGAGTAGTTCTTACGAAAAAATATCAATACTATCGACGATCTTATTTGTCACAAGAGAGACAACCGAAGTAGTTCTTGCGACGAACTATCATTATTATCGACGATCATATTCTTCACAAGAGAGATTATCGGAGCACTTCTTGTGACGAACTATTCATCGCAAGAAAGACAAAGCCTCGATAGATGCGATAAACTATCAATACTATCGATGATCTTATTCGTCGCAAGAGAGACAAAATATATATATTTTAAAATAATAATAATAAATATTAATGCAAGAGAGCGCCTTTGACAGTTATCAATTATATTATCTCCATAACATATGGGTCATATGGGTCACTAGATCGATGGTGATTACATGCCAACACCTATCAATCTGGTCATTTTGGAGGCCTAACATGACTAACAAGTAATATTTTTTTCATATGTTTTATTGCATCATTATTCAAATTTTGATTTTTATGGTATTTAGGTTATTTAATTGACTCTTGTACATCCACAAAAATGATATACCATTTCATCAATTATGGTATCATCCACCATTGATGCAACTAACATTGTTGGAATTGATGTTTCCTCTACTACTATGGAGGAAGAATTGATTGTAGAGTAGGTTTTGATATCTAAGGTATAACTAACTCCCACTCTCAAACAACAGGTCATTATAAATTACTTCTAATTTATTGTTTCATATATGTTGGAACAAAATCATATATAGTTTTATCACACCTCTAGATATTTTACATATAGTCAATGAAAAGTTGAAAATCAACTMGGAGAGTTGACATAGTGGTTAGCATGGAATTCAACTGGTTGGGTAGTTAAACCAAAGCAAGTGACTAGTGCATAGAAGTAGGTAGAGTTCAAGGACTTCATTATATTATCTCACTAATCTAAGTGGACCTTGTCTTATTCACTTGAAGRGAGTTGGGTACATATTGGTGTTGTATAAGATGACCTTAACCATTAATCTATAAATAAGAATGTGATATGTGTTGTGTATGGAAATCATTTCGTTTCTTATAATTATATGTATGTTGAACTATGTTCAATTATGATCAAGTGTTGTAACAATGTATTTAAATGCCTCCTCTTATTGGAATACCTAACTCTATGATCTGCATATTTCCTTAGGTCTCCAACATGATATCAATGTTATTGGTTTGAGATATAGTCAAATTTCTATTAGTATTTGGAGGTTTTGAATTGTATGTCGTTCTATTGAGTCAGATATATTAGTTAGATTGAGTCAAGGTTTTTGAATGCAAAGAATCTTATTACAATTTCAATTTCATAGTGACCATTGATTATAGAAGCTTTAGTACTTATATATCTAAGCTTGTATGCTATAATGAGCCCACTAATTATTATGCATAATATATGAGACCGTATTACTTATGGACATGAGGTAATTAAGCTAGAAGGTTACTAATGGAACTAATTATGCCACATGATTAAACTAGATCTTATTTGGGAATAAATTTACCTCTTACTCAACACGATGAGATTCACTAATGAATCTTGTATTCAATGAGATACTCTATTGCATAATTATGGTTATTCTTATATTATGATATCCAAGGGATTACTTATACACAACCACAAAAAACCAAGTTGAAGTATTAGATTAGTTTTGTGAATCATATTATGTTATGAACTAAATGGAATTGTATATGATACATACTTGGGTGTGGTTCATTAGATAGAATGAATGGCCCCTCAGTGGCCCACAAATTGTGGTAATGTAAAAATAAATAAATAAAAAGAACCTTAAGAAGTCATAAAAAGAAGAAAAAAGATAAGCCATACCTAATATTTGATATTCTAATGTGTAGCATTGCATTGATACAACATATAGAGAATATGCAAATGCATGAAATGCATACTATAGTAAATAAAAACAAAATTATATTTATTTTTTAGTCAAAACCAAAAAATATTTTTAAGACATGTCAATAAATCCTAATAGAAATTAAAATCGACAAGATTGCAAATAGTAAACACCATTGATATTCCTTTTTGTAAAATCCATATGAGAGGAGATTAAATAGTGACACACACACACAGATAGCAGATACGATGGCATGAATAAGCTCCTATTGGTTTTGAGAATAATTTATTGGAGTTGTCTGATCTTGGAGAAAACCTCCCTCAAGCTAAAGGAGCAACAATGAAGTCAACATTGACTATGTTGTTGCTCTGTTGGATCGAGAGAGGTTTTCTCTAAGAATAAACGGCTCCAATAAATTTGTATCTACCATATGGGGCCAACCACATGAAGGTGGAAGCTCCTATGGCCTCTCCCACACTCCCCCCCCCCCTCCCNCTATATTATACTTAAAATATGCATTAAAAATATTCAAAATTGATAAAAAGTGATTGTAAAGATATAAATGAGGTTTATCATTCAAAGGCATGTGTCATAAAAAAGAGTTTCTATAAATGATATTTATCATTCAAAATATGTTCCAAATATACTATCTATATAAAGTACATCTATCTGTCTTATAAAATTATTATACATATGAATTTCTTTTAGTCTTCTTTTGTGTTTTCCACTTAAGTAATTCATCCATGTCCATGTCTTCATTTACTTGGTTCTCTTCAACAGTTGATGTTGCTTCATTCCTTTCATGATGAGCACACCTGGTCTCGTACCCATGGCATGGAGGCTTCTATGAGGGGCCATATACCAATAGAAACAAAAAATATTAAATTTATATGGCCAATTTTTAAATATCATTGTAGTTCATTAATATTAAAAAAAAACGTTGCAATGTAATTATTTACCTGGTCCACTAGTCAGCACCGTTGGAATGGATTTCCTGTTCCGCTGATCTTTAGGTCGAGGAGACTCAACTACAACATTCTCTTCCATTGAAACAGCAAAAATTGTAAGGACAAAATCATAAATGTATAAGTAATAAAAATTGGAAGTACAAAATTTATAAGTACAAAATTACTAAGTATATGATTAATATACAACCATTTTACAGTCGCAATCCTCAGTCAGAGGAACATCTTGGGGTTGAACCCCACTGGGATGGGGTTGTTGGGGAGCACCATGATCTTCTGGTCACACTGTACTATCAACGACCTGACCGGTGTGTGGATTCCTGGCGGTGTGTGTGTAATATTCCATATATAAAAAGTATGTAGAAGAGAAATAAAATTCTAGAAATGGCAGATAACCAACAATATAACCAAAACAACACCACAATAACACTGAAATGATATCAAAATAACACCAGAAAGAGCACTTTGATTCTGAGAGAAATGTTCACGGGCCTCTTTGAGGGGGCAACCTCTAGTCGAGCAGATCTCTATTACAATAATATCCAAGCTAGGGTTCTCATACCCTTGACTCCTAATTATACTGAATATGTCTATCAAAAGAACCATCTAGAGGAAGATCCTTCTAGAAGCAGAAGCTTCTATTAGGTCTTCTTACATTCGACTTATTCTACTTTATTGCAAGGCCTTATTAATATTGACCTTTATTACATCCGAATATATTGTTCTACCTATGTGTGGGTTAGGTCCCTAACATGTCCTCCCCCTTAAAAACAATGTTTTCCTCAAGGCTTGAGATGTGGAAATTGCTGCAGAATGGTAGTTGGTTCCCAAGTGTAATCTGCTAAAGTTGTATCTTTCCATTGGAATAACACTTCCTTGATGGTTTTTTGATGCAGGCGATGCTCATGCTAGTCCAAAACTGCTTGTGGTTGTAGCCAAATGGATGCTTCTTCGTCCAACTCAGGAAGGTTGGTTTGAATTTGGAACTTAGTTCCAATCACCTTCTTTAAACATGAAACATGAAAAATAGGATGTAGCTTAGAATGATTGGGCAAAGCTAACTGATAGGCCACTTGTCCCACATGCTTGAGAATGGTATAAGGACCATAAAATTTGGGCACCAGCTTCTGACAATGCTCCGCCTTGAGGGAATTTTGCTTGTAAGGTTGCAGTCGAAGAAACACCTAATCCCTTTATGCAAATTGACGTTCAAAGTGACCTTGATCTTCTTGTTGCTTCATGCGATTCTGTACCATGACCAAATTCTCTTTGAGGGTACAAATAATATTCTCTCGAACTGTAAGCATTTGGTCCACCGCATGGACCTTCAAGACACCAGGTAATTATGAGAGAATTGAAGGTGGCTTTTGTCCATATACCACTTCAAAAGGAGTCATGAGTGTAGTTGTATGGTATGAAGTGTTGTACCACCATTCAGCTAGGGGTAACCATTAAGCCCACTATTTTTTATTTTTCGAGGAAAAACACCTCAAATATGTTTCCAAACACTTGTTGACAAATTCAGTTTGACCATCAGTCTAGGGATGATAAGCTGTGATGAGATGCAATTGGGTGCCTTGTAGCTTGAACAATTCTTTCCAAAAATTGCTAGTGAAAGTTGGGTCGCGATCAAAAACAATAGAATGTGGTATGCCATGAATCTTGAAGACCTGATCCATGAAAAATTGATCCATAGTGGATGTTGTAAATGGGTGTTGAAGAGCACATAAATGAGAATACTTGGAAAGGAGATCAACAACCACCATGATGAATGATTTATTTCCCAATTTGGGTTAGCCTGTAATAAAATCCATACAGATATCCCTCCAAATAGCAGGTGGAATCGGAAGCGGTTGTAGTGTTCCAGAAGATTTGACTGTTTCTCCCTTGTTGCATTGACACACATCACATTCAATGACAAAAATTATGAACGTCTTGTTTCATACCATCCTAGAAAAAAGACTGTTTGACCCTGTCATAGGCTTTGGTAAACCTGGAGTGTCTAGCTGTGGGTGTAGCATGAAGCTCTGAAAGTACCGTGGATTTAAGTTTTGATTGTTTAATTAAATATAAATGGCCTTTATATTGAATCTCATGATGGAGCCAAGAGTACCCTAGGGAAACTGAAGCATTGGACTACAATTGTTGTATCAGATGCGAACTTTTTGGATCATGTAGCCATTCCTGGTGAACGATTTGGATCTAATCTGGTACAATGAAGGAGAGAGAAAAAAGGGATCCTTCATCTTCATATTTTTGTAAAGGTGCATCCACAACCACATTGTCTTTGAATTTCTTGTAAATGATCTCATAATCATATCCAAAGATCTTAGTCGCCCATTTTTGTTGCTCTGGGGAGGAAATGCATTGTTCCAGAAAATACTTGAGGCTTTGATGGTCTGTATTAATTTGGAAGCATTGTCCCAATAGATAAGGGTGCCACAGATCAACGACATGCAAAATAGACAACATTTCCTTTTCATAGATTGATTTTCCTAGATTTCGTTCAGACAGTTGCTTGCTAGTAAAGGCCAAAGGCCAACCCTCTTGCATAAGGATACCACCAATTCCTTTCCCTGAAGAATCACATTCCAGGACAAAGGTCTTTGTGAAATCAGGAAGGGCCAAGACTGGAGTGGTTCACATGGCCATCTTCAAGGTTTGAAAATCTTGAGCAGCTGTTGGAGTCCAAGTGAAAGAGTTCTTTTTTAGGAGTGCAGTGAGAGGTGTTGCATATTTCCATAATTCTTAACAAACTTGTGATAATAACCTGTTAAGCCCAGAAATCCACGCAAGATTTTGAGAGTCTTTGGTTGAGGCCGATCTTGCATAGATTCAATATTTTTAGGATCCACCATGATGCCGTCATTGCCAACCAAATGACCCAAGTACTCGACTTCTGAGGCGCCAAAATCACATTTAGATTGTTTCAGGAAAAGTTGGTGCTGAGAGAGTAGATGGAGAACTCGATCGACATGAGAAAGATGGTGTGTCCAGATTTTATTGTAGATGAGGATATCATCAAAGAAAACTAAGACAAAATGATGGAGAAAAGGATGGAAGACATGATTCATGAGGCTTTGGAAGGTGGAGGGGGCATTCCACAAGCCAAAGGGCATGACCAAAAACTCATGGTGGCCCTCATGAGTTCTAAAGTAAGTCTTATGAATTTCTTCCTCTTTCATACGTATCTCATGGTAGCCAGAACGAATATCAAGTTTAGTAAAGAATTGGGCACCACTCAATTCATCCAAGAGGTCATCAATGACAGGAATGGGAAATTTTTCATTAATGGTAAGTTTGTTGAGGGAATGAAAGTCATGACACATTCGCCAAGAACCTTCTTTTTTCAGGACCATGACCATAGGAGAAGAGTAGCGGCTTGTAATAGAGCGGATAATGCATGCATTAAGGAGTTCTTGAACCATATTCTGAATTTCATTTTTTTGGGAAAAGGGGTGACGATACAAATGGATATTGGGAGGAAGGCTTCTTGGTACAAGGGGAATGGAATGATTATGAACAACATGGGAAGGAGGGAGTCCTTGGGGAGTGGAGAAGACCACTTGATGTTTAGAGAGGATGGATTGGAGGTATTGCGACACAGAGGGTGTCTATGTTGCTTGTATGACATGGAGTTGGGAAATAATGTCAGAATGACCTTTTTTGAGCAGCTTTTCCATTCAATGGGAACTAATGATCTTAGGTGAACTGACAGTGATGCCTTGGAACTTATATTTTTGGCCCTACTGGTAGAATTGCATGGTTAATTCCTTAAAATCCATGAGAATGGGACCCAGAGTCCTTAGCCAGTTGACACCCAACACAATGTCACAACTGCCCATGTCGATAGCAAACATATGGGATTTTAGGTGGTAGTCACCAATTTG
>JASDQU010504298.1:5732-18568 GCA_032191745.1 Picea mariana | reverse complement strand
TATAATGTCGTATAAAGAGAAATAATGTTCCATTTGGGTTACCCAACCAGTGGGATCCGAGCGATCAAATTTGGTCACATCCACCCGCAGAAGGCGTAGGTCACGTTGAAAGTGATGGGGCTGAAAATTATGGGAATGAGAGGAATTTTTAGCTTTAGTATGTGGATGTGGGTCATATAAAGGGTTATCAACAAGGATATGAAGCTTGGTGAAAATCATCGAAACGACAGTTTCAAGATGGGTAGTCATGTCTTGTTTGAGCTCCTCAATTGAGGCAGCAATGGAGGAATGCATGGTTGTATTGATGGCGAAAACATTGGCACTGAGTTGTTTCACTTCTTGTTAGGTCTCTGTGAAATTAGATTTCAAGGTATTGAAGCGAGCTTCTGAGTCTTGGCTACGAGTATGGGCCATGATGACGAGAGAACCGAAATGGGGCAGGTGGGGTCAAAAAAATTGCTGAAAAATGATATGTATGAATGTGATAAGGGAGAAGAGATAAATCTAATGAATAGGTCTCAAATAATGGTGCAAAAATTTCCATACTTTTTTTTTTCACCTGCGGAGTTATACTCCGGTCTAAAGAATACTACAGTGATGAAATGTCAAAATTCTTAACCAGGAAGAAATGTGTAGTGATTTGGCAACCCGAACACAGTTGCACAACAATAGATCTTGTTTGTTTTATTTTATTTTTTGTTTTCGTCCCCAAGGGTTATACAGACAAGGATTTTCCCTGTGCTATAGCTCTTTGATATACGTGTGGGGTCCAACAGTAGTACTCAATCCAATATCTCAAGGCACCACCTAAGGAGGCTAGACCGTGCACTTAGCCGTACTCCCTGACTACCCARGTACTAGAGAGTATCTTCCCGAGTGTTGCTCTCKATGGCACTATAGCAGTCAGGTGACCGATCRGTTTATCTAAAGAGGGCTTCARGTAATCTAGGTCRATCTGTACATAGRTGTTGTTTGATGATCTACCACTCAAAGGGGTACCAATAGGGGTTACAAGGGTGGCCAACAGATTTGTGCTTAAGTACCACTTGTAGTTCATACATGTATGAATCCCTCAACTGTGGGTTTATGCGTGTAGTGACAGATCTCTATGGCTTAAAGACGTCGGAATATGTCTCTACCCTGAAAAAAAATTTAACCCACAATTTATGCCGAGGAAAGTGCTCTAATACCACTTGTAATATTTCAGACATAAAAAGTATGCAGAACCGAAATAAAATGCTAGAAATGGCAGATAAACAAGAATATAACCAAAACAACACCACAATAATACTGAAATGATATAAAAATAACACCAGAAAGAGAATTTTGATTTTGAGAGCAATGTTCATGGGCATCTTCGAGGGGGCAACCTCCAATCGAGAAAAACTCTATTACAATAATATCCAAGCTAGGGTTCTCATATCCCCGATTCCTATTTATACTAAATCTGTCTATCGAAAGAACCATCTAGAGGAAGATCCTTCTAGAAGCGGAAGTTTCTATCAGGTAGTCTTACATTCGAATTATTCTACTTTATTGAAAGGCCTTATTAATATTGACCTTTATTACATCTGAATATATTGTTCTACCTATGTGCGGGTTAGGTCCCTAACAATGTGTCATGGTTCCTATCTAAAGGTGTGGAAGATGGAGAAGTAAACAATACTCTAGAAACTATATGACAACCCACACCAAGACTATGTGGCATCTCTGTAGTGCCACTACTACCAACACCCAACTAAACAAGCTCCAAAAATTTCTTTATAAGAAACAAAATGTTTTTTTGTGAGATAATGTAAAAGTTAAAAAACAGACTTTCATAATTGAATATGAGTACATTAAAAAAAAAAACACTTTAAATTATGGTTATTACCTTATATGTGTTAAGATGTGAAATAAGTAGACTAATGTTTTCTAGGATATCAGGAGTTTGATCTGGATGGTCTAGCAAGATAGCAAGTTCCTTGTTCTCTTTAATGGTCTTTTTTTTATCAATACCATCAGATCAAGGGATGAATGCAACCCCTCTGCATCGGTGGAATCATGATCAACATGGCCTACATACTACATATAATTTAAAACAAATTATTGTTATTTCAGTTATATAAACAAATGAAATAACTGATCGACACACAAATAAAATTATATAAACAAATAATTTAATTCACATAAAACGAAAGTCGAATTTGATAATAATTTACATGTTCTGCGGTTGGCCCTTTTCCACAATCATCCTGCCACAGTATAATATAATTAGAACCCCCAAATATTAAAAAAAATTGTTAACGATAACAAAAAAACTGATTTCCACCCAAATAAAAACAACCTCAATGATCAACCTCCCACATTAATATAAAATTAGGACCGTGAAATATTTAAAACATTGTTAAATATAAAAAAATATAATGCAGTAAGTAGAGGTTGATTAAAGAGTTCTTTCATAAGTACTAACACACTATTAGTCTATGTTTCTATTCGATTCAAATGGTAATCCACTAATAAATCTTCCCTGAGAGCTATCATTTTTATTGTGCTCACGACTACTCGATTCTCTCTGCGTCCCTCATATATGCAATTCGGTTGCTTGTTTGTTGTTTTGGGTCATGTGCTATTTATAGACCCTGCGATATTGCCGTAAGCTCTAGGCCTTCCATCAATATATATAATCTCTCCCTTATTTTTATCTTTGTTTATTAGATGTATATAATTTGCGGCGAGTGCATATCTCTGCATACTTTGGATGTATCGGACCAGTCGCATCCAATCATTATAATTGTAAAATGGTATCACATACTCCATCAAATTAGTTATTGTATTGTATTTTACAGTTATTCCATCCATGAAAAATATCCCAAGGCCATACAAAGAGGATGGTGTAATGTGATATGTTCTATTGTTGACAATGAAGTTAGTGTTTAATGGAGGCAGTTACTTAGGTACCCATTGTTTCACCATATTCTTATACCTGAGTGGAACCTCTATCTCTCCTATGCTCTCATCATCATATAAGAATTAACTAGATGCAGTCGCATTTCCCTCTATTTGTCCTAAGCTTCCCTCACTTGAGGAAGAAACATCTAACATGTACCTATTTGGTTGTACCTTCAATCACATGTGCATGTGTTGTTAGTGAGTAGACCACATGCACAAGATAAAATGGTCCAAAAAATCACATAGGTGCAAATATCAAGTAGAGTTGTTTTGTGGATACACACTTATAGGGCCATGATTTCTCTCTCCATATATTATGAATAATATCTAAGCCTATAAATGAGAGTTTCTTGGTGATATTGATACATTTATATTTATGGTTCTCACTCTTATGTTGGTCAAATGTTTTATGAGCCTTTCCAATATCCTTTGATCCTTGGTTATCTTCTTGAGAGAACCCATATAGCTCTCTGGATAGTTCTCTCCATGAGAGTGATGATGCTATATTGTGCTATATCTTGCAACCATAGAGATAGATCAAGATCTGTTTACTAACGAGAATTTGTGTCATTGGGGAAAATTATGGAGGGACCTAGATCGAGTGATGGAGATGTTGTAAGAATATCAAGTATGGTTTTCTTATTGTACACACATTTATTTTAATATAGATCTACCTTTTTCCCTCCCAATTCCTTGTGTTACTATTATGCATGTTTGTTATGTAAAGATCTAGGAGTTGGTGGTGAATTACTTAACTTGAAATTAGTTTAGATCTAGTGTTTTGAAATTATTTGAAGTGTATATCTTGGAGTAGGCCGGAAGGTTGTGCATGTTTGATTCTTTGCTTATCTACAAATGAAATCAGGGATTAATACTTTTGGATCAAAATTTCTCACTTGGTCAATCCTTTACAAGAGGGGAATATGAAATGGTCTAATGGGAAATAAATCCTTTATTGGAAATTTCTAGTTCAAGAAATCGCATCCTTTCCATCATGTTCCTTAAATTAATATCACCATCATAAATGCATTATGTGGTTGGTGAGGAAATGCAATATGCCATATGTAAAGATGGAGTATGTGAAAGGTACCTTATAAAGTGATTACAATAATTTTGGGGAAATGTAATTTAGTCTCTTATTCCATTCAAGTTCCTCATGGTATGATAYTGGTTGTTTAGCATATTCGCATTCCATTATGAATTTCAAGCTACATTATCATATGTTATTAGCACCCAAAATTCATTACTACCTAAACCAACATTGAGAACCTAAGAATAGGAAATTTGTGTGAGTATAGAGGTTGGAAAAATAGAAAACYATTACCTACATGATGAATTTTAGGCTACATTATCATATTTTATTAGCACCCAAAATTCAGTATTACCTAAACCAACATTGAGAACCTAAGAATAGGAAATTTATGTGAGTATAAAGGCTAGGAAAATAAAAAACCATTACCTACATGCCCTTGTTTCTCCTTGAGATCTTATGATCCAAAACGTTGATCCATAGTCTTTTTTAGAAGGAAATTAGTACTGGGTCTTCTCCTATATTTAATTACAAACTAGTGGTGATTTCTTAATGGAATGCATAGGGACTATTAGCTTTACCTGTGTATATCTTGTGTATAACTTGGAAAATGTTCTAGCTATAACATTACTCCTCTTTCAAATAGAGTAGCATATAATAAATTTCAATACAATAGTGCAACAACTCTTGTTTCAATGATTTGTGGAGAGTTATGAGGCATACTATCATTTATGGAGAGAGATAAGGGGTGCAATATGCACACGAAAAGCATGCATGTTCCATCCTCATCCTAGTTCCAATTTTTGAACTTTTTTTCTATATTCAAAGTTCTAAATATATTTTTTATATCTTTAGTTTTGGATGCACAATTACATGATGAAATTACCTAAATTAGTAGGGGAAGTCATGCATGTGGATTCCCARCTTAGTGAAGGGTATGAATCTCTAGGTGGGTGCACATTAATTTGAGTTGCTTATCCATGSAAGCAATATGCACTATGTTTATATTTCACACTATGAAATTTTTTTTCATGCATATATATTCATTTTACCTATCTTATTACTATTTTATAAAGGGGAATTAAGGAAAACCACTTTATGGTCCAAGAGTTCAGTTTTTAGCTATAGATTTRGCTTTCTATTTCATATTTAATATAAAATCAATGATGATGTTTTGAGTCTTTATATTAGAATGTTTKCTGTTTTAATTATCAATGGCATGTGTTTGTAGGTTAAAGTAATCCATAACATAAATTTTGATAAGTGTTTCAACTTTAGTAATCTATAGTTTTAGGTTAGTTTCTAGAGTGCAAATTCGTCTCAACATGGTCAAATGTTTTATGGTATTAGAGTGCATTTAATGAAACATTCTAGGAATTTGTGTATGTATAGTAGGGATGCTACCTATGATAGGGACATATTAAGAGGTTTTAGGGATGAGATGTTAAAGATGTGTTCTTGATAATATCATTTTGGTCTTGTGATAGGTTTCTTTTGGTCTGCTAACATATTTTGTTTAGCAAGTTGTTCCAATAGCAATGGTATGACTATATTTAGTCTTAGATATGAATACAAATTTTAAATTTCCCTCTAACTTCATCCCATGGAAGTGTTAAGCATAGATGATGTTGGAAGACCATGATCTTTGGTATTCTATGGAGATGGTAGAGACTACCAATCATGTGTTTTTAGTAGAACATAAAAATAAGATGGCCAAGACAACTTGTGGATCATTATCCCTCACACAATTAGAAATACTAGGAGAAAGGAGATATGTGATTCTATTGTCACTCTATATTAGAGTGAGAGTATGAATTTAAATAGGCTATTATGGAATACAATTAAAACCACACAAAAGAGAAAGATAGATATTGTAGCCATATACTTGATGAATATTACTGAACTCCATGATCATCTTGTAACAATTTGAGAAAGGGTGAAGAGTGAAAAGATAGTTCCCATAGCMTTAAATGGGTTTTCTTCTATGTATAATTTTCTTAGAGGGGTCTATGTTGTAGAAAAGTTTCCCACCTTTAAAAAGAATAGAGGAGGAGAAAAATCCTACCATCATCAACAATATKAAGAAAGGAAACAACAAGGGAGGACCCAAGAAATTTTGAAAAGGGAAGAAAGGGGATTCATATTACTCTAATTAGGGAAAGAAATTCATTAACCATATCAAGTGTTTCAAGTGTAAGATGTTTGGCCACTATTCTTTTAAATTTCATGAGAAGAAGGGGAAGGGAAAGTAAAAAACAATAGAAGTGTTTTATCCAAGCTTGAGACACTCTTATCCATTGTCTCATCCCTTTCGTTTAACACCATTTTTGGTGTTGGATGGTGTGTGGACAATGGATATTCCAAACATATGGACTCTAATGATAGGAAATTTACTAAACTTCAAGAGTTGGAGGAAGGAATGCAAGTAAAATTTGTGATGATGCCACATATCTAGTAGTAGGCATGGGATCTATATCTTTGCATATTCCATCAAGTGATATAATTGATCTTACTAGTGTTTTATATGTACCTAGATTAACTAAGAATATCCTTTGAATTTTAGTAATGATGGACTAAATTAGGATTTATTGTTGAGTTTTATGATTATCATGTCCTCATGTGAAATATATTCCTAGATCCTAATTGGTTTTTGTCCAATGGTATTTGAGAGGGTGGTGTGTACAAGCTGCAAAGAGATCCTTTGAGAGCCCTAGTGCATGAAAATGATAACTTGTGTGAGCTTTCACACAATAGGGTAGGTCGTTTTCACTATGAAGTGTTTCCAATCTTGAAGCACATAGTTCAAGGATTGTTGAAATTCAAGGTTAAGAAGAAAGTAAAGTGCAAGGGTTCTGTAATCAATAAGCATGTGAAGGATTATTTTCCTAGAAGAAAACATAGCTTAAGATATATTCTTTCCATCCTCCTTATTAGGTAAAATATAGTATGTTTCATTCCTTAATCATTCCTATCGGAAGTCCTAGGTTTACTTTAACAAGACCAAGGAAGTTTCAAGAGTTTGAGGCTCTTGTAGAAAATCAAATAAGAAAGAAGATTAAGATGATAAGTTCTAAAAATGGAGAGGGTTATACCTTTGAGGATTTCAACACTTTTTGTAAGAAAGTAGGAATTAAGGAGAAGTTAATAAAACCCTAAAACCATTAGTATAATGGGGTTATAAAGAGGAATAACATATCCATGATAGAGACAATGAAATCCATGATTCATGATGTAGATATACTCATGTGTCTCTAGGAATAAACATGTATTACAACTATCTACAATTTGAACAGGTGTCCTCATATTTTTGAAGGAAATGACATTAGAAGAGACATTCATAGGTGAGAATCCTTAAGTAGCACATATTCATGTTTACAATTGTCCCATCTATATTCATATTCCTAATTAGAAAATGACTAAATTGGAACCTTCTAGTTATAAGGGTATCTTTGTAGGTTCCAATGAAACCTCTAAATCTTACAAAGTTTACATTCCATCTTTAATGGAAGGAAATTATGATCATATTTTTCAAGTTTGATGAGGATGCATGGACCTCCAAGTCTCAGGAACCTCTAGTAGACATTGAAGAGGTAGATGAGCATATTTCCCCAAAGGTTGTTCCTTGGATTTAAAAAAAAAAGATATTTAGATCAACAAGATCTTGGAAGTGCAGGGGATGCTTATTTACCATCCAATCCATATAGAAAACCTATGCACCTTATCCAGACATCATAGTATGTAAACAAGAAAGTTGGAGCTCCTATGACTTTATTTTGGGTAATTTATCCTTACAATAAAATTCTGAATTTTTTGGAACTAATATCATCCATCGTTGATGATAATAGTGCCAGAATATTAGTGCACCTTACCTCATACCAAACATTTGATTTCATAAAAAAATTGTAACACACCCAACCCCTTAAAGGATTTTTAAGGATTGGGGCATCAAAATTCCGTTCTCCTTAAGTAATCAAACACTCCATTCAGGATCTCTATCAGATTATGCTTGTCTAGAGATTTCCAACCATGATCCCCATGCTCAAAACCAAGCTCATAAATGGAAAATATACCTCTCCCAAGTTTCTCGGGTGTTCATTGGTCGATTCCATGGGGCTTCCATGTGGTTATGACTCGATATGCTTCTCCTCGAGTTCTCTGATATCCCGGATCTTCCATCGTTCCTAAATCTATGGCAGAAATCCATCGATCAACCAATCCAACAATTGGGCTTGATCCTCAGTTAACTCACAGGTTAGCAGGGAATTCGACGTTCAGCCTTCATATTTGAATTCCAGGACTAGCCCTTTCTCTCTAGATACAATCACATAGGACTTTGGTCCATGATCATATGCCAAGACAACATGCACCTATTTTTGTACATCGGAGCTTCAGACTCCAAACATTTTCAACTTATGACACCACAAAATCTCTCGAACTGTCGAATCGATGAATTTTGGGTATGTTACGGAGATCAACGGTCCCCGTTTTCTTTCAATATCAAAGACCTACAATTAATTCGGGACTCTGTGCTTCGAAAGATTCAAAAGTACTCATAAACGCAAACTTCTGAAGTGCAACCCTTCCAAAGTGTCAGATCTCCTGACACGTGTCCTCCACTACCAATGGTTACGATGAAATCTGCTGCTTCAACCTTCAGGAGTTCTTGACTTCTCGCAATGAGCCTTCCTTCTGAGTGATAGATATTTTAACAAATGTTCTCTGAGATCGACGACTCAGGTGCACTCTGGCCTCTGGGACTTTAGGAGTTCTTGTTCCACTTTTCTCCAAAGTGGCTATCCTTCGAAGTAACAAATTTCCCACCACGCATCCCCAAACGACAAACGATTGAGATCATCTCCGTTACTCTGAGCTTCAGGGATTTTCAAAGCACCAAGATTCAAATCCTCTAGATTGTCTCTCCTCCAGAGTTGACGATATACTGACACACGTCCCAATTGATGGACAGTTCAGATCTCCTCCAACTCCCTGCGACTTCAGGAGTCTTCAACCTTTTACACCTGCTCCCTTCCGGTGTGTTAAACCTATGGACTACAAGATATGGTGACATGTGTCCCCCAGAGCCAATGACTAGGATGGACCTTGGCACTTCAAGCCTTTTGGACTCTCTACAATACTACACCCCAAATCCTTTGGATTCTCGAAGTCTCGAACTCCTGAAGTTCTGGTTACTCCACCAACCACTCTAGTTAGGCGGGCATGTACCAGGGACTGACATGTGGAAGATCTAGGGATGATATGATCCCTCATCAGGGGGTGACACGTATCTAGTTCCAATAGGTATGTAGGGTAGGTGATATGCACAAATCCAAGTGACAGGCGACACACCTATCATGGGTCCACATCACCCTGGTGATGTCAACTTGCCACGTCACCCAGACTGACAACCTTCTAACATCCCTCATATATTCACAGTCAAGATCAAGCCACATGGGTCCATAGATCCATGACTCACATCACTTTGAGACTCCGAACTTGGGGGGTTTTGCGATGCAAACTCCTCTTTTCACCCAGAGTTGGTTAGTGTTATGTTGACCACAACCTAGATCTAAAAGTTAGAAATAGTCTTGAAGCTTCCTCGAATCGAAAGCTCTCATCGCTTTCGGCTTCAGAGMTTTTCAACACACCACACCTCAAATTCCCTAGAGTGCCCACTCTTTGAACTAAAGGAGCTAGTGCCACGCGTCCCCACTATCGAATGGTCAGGTGAGTCSCAAAGGATCCTTAGATCCATGGTCCACATTAATTCAYAGATCTGACCTTAGGGGGTTTTGACATTACAACATCTTTATTCTCCCGAAGCAGTAAACGTCGGGCTGATTTCATCATAGATCTAAAGGCTAGGAGAGAACTCGAAGGATTCCCASATCGATGGTCATGATCACTTCATGGCTTTGACCTTCGGGGGTTTTGGCTTCACTACCACTCCATTTTCTCGAAGCGATACTTCGCCAAAGTAACATGTGTGGGCCCCTCCTCCTAAATGATAGCATGGTAGGCGAGGCTCCTAACAATCTCCCCAAATCTACGGCTCTCCTTCACTGCATAACTTTGATGTTCAGATAGTTTGATGCTATATCATCTCCATCCTCTCGTAGTATAACTTTGTCGAAGTTATCTCAGTGTAGATCCAATGGTTGTGGGGAAACCAAAACATTCTTGATCGACATTTCATGTTGCTTTTCCATGGGTAGTTGGATCCCAGTTTAGTCGGTCAAACGAGTTCATAAAACCCCTAGGGAAACCGTCTATTGCTGGTTAACTTGCCAGTAGCCAAATATCCTAGTTTCCTTCAGCCAATTTAAGGTTGGTAAGGTCAACAATACTCTGAAGTCCCCGACTTCCGGAGTTCTGAAGCTAAGAGGACTTATCTCCCTTTGACTTAGCCTAAGGTTCATAGGTGTTGGTCATATGGGTCCTCCCAAATGATCTCATCCACTCTTCTTCCAAATGAAAATATCTCCCCTCTCAAAGCTTGAACCTCTCTATCCTTCCTGAGCTTTATCATGAAATGGTTAAGGACTTGGGAAAGAAATCATGGTCGCATAATAAAGAGTCTGAAAGAGATATCCTCTTCAGATGGACAAGGTTAGATTGACACAATATATCTTATCTGGGTCATCCTATTGGATTATGTCCCAAGATGTCACAAGGGCTAAGCTGGGGAATACAAACTATCATTCATAAGCATAAGTTCACAAGGAGATTAATGCATGCAAATATCATGACCATTCCACACAGAAACCATTTATAGATACATAAATATAAATCCATGCATTCATCCATTATGTCAGTTCAATACACAATGCATGAAAACACTTATCAGAACCTGAATATGTGATGCGGCTACTGAAAGGGGTGCTTGTTTCCACCCAACCATAGGCTCAGTCACTCCTTATGGATTTACCACTAGCCACCACTAAGCTATACCATGATTCTCTGAGACATAATCCTTTCTTTCGGCTCAACAACAGTTAGGGATGAAGGTTACTCTCCTCCTCCTGACTCAGTGACAGTTAGGGACAGAGGTTACTCTCCTCCTCCCACAGGATCTTGGCAACAAGTTTTCTCTATACCAAGAAAAGAGGCCTACTTGATTACTTCTTCAGTCACTCAACAACCTCGTTCATTAGCTTGTATCATAACCCTTCTAGCCACATCCTGTGACCAGAACATGTTTGTGTTTTTCTTTGTTTTTCCTTGAACCCGAGAGTTTTTGTCTCTCATCTCTGCACTCTTTGCCCCTCTTCCTTTGCCCACCATGCCTTCCTTTATTGAACTCCTCAAAAATATTTCATGTGGCTCGAATTCCCCAGTCTGTGGTCAGGTCTAAAATCCTTACAAATGGGTGCTCTGCCCCATCCCCTCATTAACTCTTGAGGAGGTATTCCCACCTACCAACTTGACTGGTAATTCATTCCTGAGTTAGAGGATTGTTTGGGTCCTAAACCATTAAATCCAGTAAAGTAATGGTTTGGTGGGGTTTATCTCAACTATTCCAAGTTCCCCTCACCGTCTTTTTCTTAGCATATGTGGTCTCTCTTGGAAAATCCCCCTTTCAACAGTTATGCAACACTTATCCATTTCCTATTAATAACAAAAATTACATTCATTGACCTCTTATACAAAGGTCCATCAAATCAAACATTCACACATATCGAGTTTTACATAGTCTCTTGGACAATATAGTTATATTTACAAACTGGGGGAAACAGGGGTATCATGTTGGAGGTTTAACCCTCCACTTCCAGAAATGCATGGATTAACTCTATGGGTAGTCAATTGGTTGTTTCAAATCATTCATTAGACAGATGGTCCAATCAACTGTGTAGTAAACTTGTGGGAATAAATTTCTACCAAAACTTTATCAACTAGATGCTATAGGGATTTGGCATTTGTATAAGAAGAAATTTGATAATTTGTAAATGTCCAGAAGTAAAAATTTCAGGGTCTAAACTTGAATTTATTGTAATACACGATTCTTTTCAGTGGTAATATGAGCGAGGAAATTATGTCCTATTTTTCCATTCTTAGATATCATCTGATCATAGGATCAAAATGGGGACATTACACCCGATCCCCCTTGGAAAAACATTGTCCTCGATGTTCAATTATTTGCAATGATTGTCTTCAAGATGAAAACAAAAAAGGATATGCCTCTTTCATGGCATCTTGCATTTCCAATGCAGCTTCACTTGGCCCAAAGTGCTTCCATTGAACGTTTTCTCGGGAAATGGCTTGGTTGCGGAGCAACGTTTCCCTCATGTTTAATATACATAGGGGTTTTGGATGGAACTATTCTTGTGGTTCCACCTATATCATAGCACAATCAATGATATGATTAGAATAATGAACATACTCTTTAAGAAATAAGAGATGGAAAACATTATGCATTTAAGTGTTAGGAGGTAATGCAATCTTGTATGCTACTGGTCCCATTTTCTCTAAGATTTCATAGGGTCCGAAAATATGGTTGCAAGATTAGCACAAGTTCCCAGCCTTAGAGAATTCCTTCGAATTCTTTATTTGAGATACACATGATCTCCCACCTTAAATTCTTGGTGTGTTTTGTTCTTATCTACGTAAATTTTCTTCCTTTTTTGGGTTGCTCTCATATTTTGTTTAAGTTTAGTGACTTCCAGCTCCATTTCCTTCAACATCTCTGGTCCAAGTATAATTATGTCCATTGGATTATCCCAACTCATTAGGGTGTTGCATTGTCTTCCATAAAGTGCTTTGAAGGGACTAATCTTCAACGATGTCTAATCACTATTGATGTAGGTGAATTCTACCAAATATAAGTACTCTTCTCATGTTGTTGGTTTATTCATGATGCACATGTGAGGGGGGGGGGGGG